>OVBE01004022.1:0-25176 GCA_900406425.1 Iberis pinnata | reverse complement strand
TTACTACAACGACATGATAGTATAATAGGAATTGACACGAAAAAATCCTACTATCACCTACCGTAAAAACCTCTAAGGTGCGCCTTAGGTCATCGTGGTTATCGTCAGCATTAGTTCGCCGAGGAGCCATTGTAAGATGAGATCGTGTTTTGAAATCTGAATTTCAAAACGGCCTGAAATCTAATACCAACTGATGTAGCAGAAGCTACGATAGAGCAAAATTCTTGTTTAGTCTGAGAATTCCCAAGAAACTAAGCGATCTTTAACGCGTTGAGAATGCAGAGATTCTATCCGTGCGAAAGAGAGAGAGAGTTTCAAAAATCCTAAAATATTATTAAATCAAAACATGAGAGCTAACAATGAGTCTCAACACATATTTATAGTGTCAAAAATAAAACTAAAACCTATTCCTACGTGAACTAGAAAACCAACTAATAATTAAAGCATTAAACAAATCCTTAATAAAATTAAAATAAGATAAAGCCAAATAAAATATCTTGATATCTCTTTGTATGCTTGTGCCCCAAGCTTCTCCTACACACGTGACTTGTAAGAGCTTGTTAATGACTCACGCATACGTAAAGCTCCCTGCATCACATATAGCAGTCATTGTGAAGTTTGATCTTGAACAGGATTTATATAAGTATTCCATTTTAACTTAATCTTACTGCTTTTGATTATTTGCCAATGTATCACTTAGAAAATGGAATGGATGATCTTCGAAGCTAGCTTTTTATCCTATTATTGCATCTTTATGTTTTGTATAGGTGCAAAAAAGCTTATCACTTATGAGTTAGGTGTCGAGGATGAGTTCTTCGACAAGCACAGTAGTGGATGGTGATTTGGAATGGATTTTGGGACTCACTAGATCAAAAATCTCATAAGGCAGAAAAAACAAAAAGCAAACGTCTCAATACTCGAGCTTCTTTGCTAGACGACTAAGAGTCTAAAAGCATCTATAACTATACTCTAAATCTTAAATTTAGAGTAAATTGCACTCCAACTCAACTCTTAATCCCACTCTAAATTTAGAGTTTTTTTTTTTACTCTGAATTTAGAGTAACTCTAAATTTAACTCTAGATTTAGAGTTGAACTATTTTAATTACAAAATGTTCCTTTATTGTTATATATTGTTATTTTGTTGCTAAATTAATTTTAAATACAAAAAAATAACACAATAACATAAACTTAAAAATTTAAAATAAACAATAACATAAAAAGATAAATATAAATATAAATTTAAGCAATNAACATAAACTTAAAAATATAAAATAAACAATAACATAAAAAGATAAATATAAATATAAATTTAAGCAATCATACTAGTCACTTAATTTTAAAACACACAAAAACAACAAAATAAAAAAATACATAAATTTAACTACATTGAAACTTTTTCTTTAAAATGTGGTAAATCATTCCCGGGTCCTCATAGATCATTAAAATATTGTCCAAATGAATTATTTGAATGAAGAAGTTGTTCATCTTCTTGTTGAGCTCTCTGTTTTTGTACAATTTGTGTTTGTTGAGCTTGAATACATGCACGAACATTTGGATCGGGTATAGAATTTAAATCACAAAAGAGAATTTTGTTTTCCTCTTTAAGTTCTTTCAATGCATAATTCTTACGATGAATCTCCAAATGATGATTACTTTGCGCACTAGTCTTCTTTAGTTGTTCTAAAAGTTGTTTATTTCCTTCTTATAGAGTGTTGATAATCATTGTTGTTTGATCATCAAGCTTCTTTTTGCTTTAAATTTTTTAGTCCCACTTGGTCTTTTAGAAATGACCCACCAGTAATCTCATTATCATTTAAATTTAGAGAAAAAGAAGACAAACTCAGTGATGGTTGTGTGGGAGAATCAATCGTAAGATCTTCTGAATCTAAAGATATACACTCAGAATCACAAGAGCTTGTTACTTTTTTAGTAAATACTCCAAACATGATCAAATTTATAATCGGCTTTGAATTGGGTCTTCTTTAAACATTATTTTGGTTTGATTTAACTGCACATTATCAATAAAAAATTAGGTATATTTTTAAATTTATATATTTTAATTTCAAAATTAAATATCACTTACAATATCATCATTCGAAGCACCACTTGGACGCCTATTTTCACATTGTTTGATGCATGCATGTAACTTTTTTGTTGCTCTCTCAATAATTTGAACTCGGGATTGTAAAAAAATCTTTTTGTACGTTCACTCCAAGTTGGATTTTTTCCTTTTTCGAATGCTTCGAATCCTTTTCCCAATTGAAGTTGGAAGAGAAGTTCCACCCGTAGAGGTTGAAATAGCAGATAATGAAAGTATTCGTTTTCAAGAGTTTCTTAATCGATTTAGAAAATCAAAGATAAAGAAGCTATTTCTCACTTCGAAATGCGTTAATTGATCATTTGTGGGAAAAATACACTAATGATAATAATTAAACCAAAATATGTCATGTTTTATTGTTTTATGATGTAATATTGTCTTAATAATATTTTAATATTTTATTTTATATTATATTTGTACTTATTATTATATTTTGCAAAAAACAAAACATTTAGGATCAATTTGTAAAAATTAAAAATATAGGGTACAATTCACAATTAGTAATAAAGTACAAATAAAATATTCTTAGAATATTCTTTTTTAGAGTAAGATTTAGAGCTATGAATTTGAGCAAACATCAATTTAAAGTTAAAATTTTAAAGTAGAGCTAAGACCATCTCCATTAGTTTAGAAACTCAATAGGAGTATCTACCAACAAATATAATATTTAAATTTAAATTTTGTATTTTTAATTATTCTTTTAATGACAAAATTATGTGTACCAATAAGAATCTTATACATGTCAAGAACTCCTTTAGAATTGGTTTTAAAATTTCCTATTTTAGAACCACTTCTTGCTTCTCTCTTCCTTTCCTAATTTATATTAATAAATATATTAGTAAAAAATTCTTAACATCTTTTGATGGAGATGCTCTTAACTATTGGGCCACGAGTATTATGTGTATAGATGGTGTAATCAATGATTTTAAATATACATAGTTTGTAAAACTTATTTTCTAAACATTGAATTTCTCTCTTCCCATAATTTTTTTTATTGGTATCACTGATTAATAATTGGAGAGTTGATTAAATGACAATTTATTGTTTAGAACTTTAGATCTTAAGACACTGAAGATTGTATCCTCATTAATGATTTTCAGTTTTATTGTGTTTTAGTGAGTCATACATGTAAAGAAGAATTCACTACTTACAAGCACATCAACAATCAAATGAAAAAAAACTATTAATCAAAAGAGGATCTAGAGGCTTATAAAACATGAATCTTAATAAAGATAAGACAGTTCTAAAAGAAGAAGAAACAACTCCTATAATGAATAATTTTAAGACACGAAAAAGATTAAATATTTTAGTGTATTTGGTGATTAGACATAAATGCATAACTAAATCTACAAAAATATATGAAGAGAATAAGGGAAATATATGTTTAACGAGAATCAATGCCATTCGAAGCAAGAGTGTAAAGAAAGGAGAGGAAAAGAAGAAACCAAAAAGTGAAGATTCTTAAAAAATCAATCCTAGAAAAAATCAATTCAAAGGAGACTAAATCTTACTAATTTGAAAAGAAGTGGATAAAGTGGGTTGTGTAAAAAAATTTATACTATTATCGAAAAGCGGCGATATTTAAAGCGATTAGGTTTAACTTCTCTCTTTTTTTATTTTGCCTTTTCCGGCAAGGTTTTGTCGTCGGACGATGACCGACCCACCTCCGGTGACGGACATCTCTTCTCCGGTGCACTCACAGTCTACTGATGAAGCACCAATCATCAACTCCCCATGGAAACAACTTTCGACACCCTCTGTTCTTTGTAATCATGCTCAGCACACTTCTTTCGTCGTTTCTCATGGTGTAGTCTCGACTACTGTGCTCAAACAACTCCGTGATGATTCACAACCCCTGTGGTCCAAGTTTCTGGTCGGATATTTTGTAGGAGAGGCACCGCACATCGGCAAGGTCCATGCCACGGTGAACTTTCTATGGAATCTTGATCGCAAAGAACCAAAAATTGATTTACAATTCATCAAATCGGACACGTTCCTGTTCAGGATTGAGTCATCCGACTTACAGAATAATATTTTCCGTAAACGCTATTGGCACATATCCGATATTCTCCTTGTGGTTCAAGAATGAAGTCTTTCAAAGGCTCATGAGAAACCAAATTTATCAACTATGCCGTTTTGGGTTGATTTCAAAAACGTTCATGATTATTTTTTTTCACATGCAGGGCTTCGTTTTTTAGGTGACATTGTTGGTAATTCACAATGTCTCCACCTTACTACGGAGAAATGTATGAGGTTTGACATTGCTCGAGTCATGGTTGTCACCAACCTCGATAAAGAACTCGTTGAAGAAATCCAACTAGACGGAATTGAAACGCCAGTCCGTGTATCCTATCCATGGCTGCCTGTTCGTTGCTCTTCATGCAATACATGGGATAACAAAGATGAGGATTGCAAGAAGAAGAACACCAGCTCTACCACCACGATTTACCCACCTTCCACCACTCTTACAAATTGAACCTACTATGAATCCTCAAGCCGTTACTAATGCCTCTGTTATTAACATTGTTGTTGCAGGTACTCAAAAAGATGATGCAGCTGCACAAGCTACTGATGCAGCACAATCCCATAACCCTCACATTGTTCCACTTACTCAATCTCTACTCGCATCACACTCTACGAAATCTAGTACAAGCGTTGATCCAGCACTTACGAAATTTCCACTTCATGAACCAGCCTTAGAACTTGCTAAGCAAGCCACTGATATGCTAAATGATCTCGCAGCTCTAACTACTATCCCTAACTCCATTACAGTGATGCAACATACTGCCACACACTCGGCTGAGAAAGAGACAACTCCTCCATCTTTGGAGTGGTCTACCGTAATGTGGACTGGTCGCGCCTCATCTCTATCTCCATCAAAGCTTGCTTCGGCAAAAATTGTTGCTCTTGAAACTTTCTCACCAAATTCTCGTTTCTCTATCTTGGCTGTTGCATATAACGATGAGGAGAAAGAGGATGGACAAATATCCGACACTAAAGACCAAACACTCAAGGAAACTATAGCCGGATCTAGATACAATACACGCACCAAGCAAAAAATCAATAACCAACCGGTTGCTAACAAGAAGCCGGCCAAACATTTAGTCACAAAAAAACACCCGAATGTCTCCTCACGGAGATAGTAATGATAATGTCACTCTTCGCATGGAACACGAGAGGCTTTAACCAGCCTCATAAACATTCTATCGTGCGGCATTGGCAACGCGCAACCAAACCGCAATTTGGCTGCTTGTTGGAAACATGTGTTCAGTTATCTAATTATCCTCGCATTTTTAGGCTGCTTTTTCCTGGGTGGAATACGATTCACAATTATTCTAACAATCGCCTTAGTAGAATATGAGTTTGTTGGAAAGAAGGAGCCATTGTTACTCCTTTGCTCATTACTTCGCAATTAATTAAGGCTCTTGTTACTCTTGACTCTTGTGTTATTGTGCTAATTTCCTGTGTTTACGCTTCTAACTTTCAGGCTGATAGAATCCAACTTTGGAATGCCCTCATCGAAAGTCGGAGACTATATGGACCATCCGATATTCCCTTGCTCATTATGGGCGACTTCAATGAAATCAACTCTAGTTTTGATTACTCCAACCACACTCGCGGTCAACGTCTTGTGGGCATGTTACATTTTCAAGAGCTAGTCAACCGACTAGATCTCGTTGATCTAGCATACTTTGGACCTCGCTATACCTGGTTTAATCCTCGTACCACAAATCCTATTGCTAAGAAACTTGACAGAGCGCTTGTAAATGACTCGTGGTTGCAGTCCTTTCCTAAAGCATATGCGGTTTTCGAAGCTAATGGTGTCTCCGATCATACCCGTTGCATTATCCATCTAACCTCTACTATCTCTAATACTCGTAAAACTTTTAAGTTCAATAATTTCATTACTGCACATCCAACTTTCTTGCAGATAGTAAAAGAAGCTTAGCATTCCACGCCCTCACTTCATCACTCACGAATGTCCTTGCTCCTCTTTCACACCAAACTCAAACGTATACGATTCGTCGCATCAACCAACACAATTACAGTGATATTAGTACTCGCACCAAGGTAGCTTTTGATCACCTCTGCTTATGTTAGACTCAATCCCTCTCAACATAAAGAAAATTTTTAACTAAACTAATATTAACCACTTAATTTTAAAATACACAATAAGAAACAAATTAAAAGAAACATGTAAGTTTAACCACATTAATACTAATCACTTAATAATCAACCGGGTCTTCTAGCTCTAGTGGTAAAGGGCTCACAACTGTGAGTTCCGCCACCTAGGTTCGAATCCCGGCCACCGTCAATTAACATGTGGTGAATTTTGGCGGTCCTCATGGATATCCTTGGCGACTGCGGATGCTTTGGGCCTACTCGGAGTCCTTCGAGGCTTCGGATACCAGGATCATAAAAAAAATCACTTAATAATCCGGTAAATCTGGTAAATCGTTTCCGAATATTCGGTTTCAAGAGTCTCTTAATCGATTTAGAAATATGAAAGATAAAGAAGCTCATATATCACTTTGAAATGCTTTGATTAATCATTTGTGGAAGAAATACACTAATGATAATAATTGAACCAAAATTATGTAATGTTTTAAAATTTTATAATGTAATACTATTTTAGTTATGTAATAAATACTTTATTTAAATAATATTATGAAATCTTATCATTTTTAAGAATATAAAAAAATTTTGGATATTTTGCAAATTTAATAAATATAAGTTTCAATTAACAATTAGTTTGAAAATGAAATAAAATATATTTAGAATATTTTTGTATATATAGAAAATAGAATGATGAGTTAGAGAAAAATTCAAGTCTATTTTAAATACTTTAGAGTGGAAAATAAAATAATAAGTTATGAAATGTTCTAATGCTTTACATTCGATTGTAAAAATGTTAGGCTGAATAAAAGATAGTTTCAATCTTTTCATTAACCTAAAAGCTTCTGGGATGATTATGTTATTTCTATATCTCATAAATACTTCTCTAAACTAATAGACATGGTCGACCTCTTACCTGGAAAACTTCAGCTGCCGTACAAGATTCAACCGTCGATATCACAATCGTGAACTCAAGTCTGCAGGCCCTCTTGAGTCAGGTTAGAAATCTCTTCTTATGAACTTCTTCAGATGGCCATGTCTGTGATTTCACGACCTTGACCTTTTACCTTCAGAGCGTCGCACACCAGGTGCTTGCTAAAATGTCGAACTGAGCCTTTAAGAATACATTAATCTCTTATCGAAAAATTAGCTGAATCAAATGAACTTTTCGGCGACAAAGTTTATATGATTGTAGATGTCGCTGCTTGAAAATAACCAATCAGCTAGTAATATAATGTATATGTCAATACAGATCGTCTTCTTCTTTGGCTGGAGGTGCATAGGATAGGATGATGTTATAGTCATGAGTAGATTCGTGAAACATCCTGCTTTAGCTCTTTTAGATTCTAGCTCTACGTTGAAAGAAGTCAGGCAAATCCATGCCAAGCTCTACGTTGGTGGAACACTCAACGATGATCATCTCGTGGGTCAGTTTGTAAAGGCTGTAGCTTTAAGCAACCACAAACACCTAGATTATGCGAATCAAATCCTTGATAGATCTGATAACCCTACTATCTTTGCGCTTAATTCTATGATTCGAGCACATTGCAAAAGCCCTGTTCCAGAGAAATGCTTTGATTTTTATCGGAGGATTCTCCATTCGAAAAACGATCTTAAACCAGATAAGTTCACTGTCAACTTCTTGGTTCAGGCCTGCACGGGGCTAGGGATCCGTGAGACAGGGCTTCAAATTCATGGTGTGACAATCACACGTGGTTTTGACAACGATCCACATGTCCAAACTGCGTTGATTTCGTTGTATACGGAGTTGGGTTGTTTGTATTCTTGTCATAAGCTGTTTCATTCGGTTTCTTATCCAGATTTTGTGTGTCGGACAGCGATGCTCACAGCCTGTGCGAGATGCGGGGATGTCACTTTTGCACGGAAGTTGTTTGAGGAAATGCATGAAAGAGACCCGATTGCCTGGAATGCAATGATCTCTGGCTATGCTCAGGTTGGAGAATCAAGGGAAGCTTTAAATCTGTTTCATTTGATGCAGTTGGAAGGTGTAAAAGTCAATGGAGTTTCTATGATTTCAGTTTTATCAGCTTGCACTCAATTAGGAGCTTTAGACCAAGGGAGATGGGCTCATGCTTACATAGAGAGAAACAAAATCAAAATAACTGTAAGGCTTGGTACTGCGTTGGTCGACTTGTATGCAAAATGTGGTGACATGAACAAGGCTATGGAAGTTTTCTGCGATATGGAAGAGAAGAATGTGTACACATGGAGTAGCGCTCTGAATGGGTTTGCCATGAATGGGTTTGGGGATAAATGTCTCGAGCTTTTCTCTCTTATGAAACAAAATGGTGTTACTCCAAATGCTATCACATTCATCTCAGTTCTCAGAGGTTGTAGTGTTGTTGGTTTGGTAGATGAAGGGAAAAAACATTTTGATTCGATGAGGATTGAGTTTGGAATAGAACCTCAGCTTGATCACTATGGCTGCTTAGTTGATTTGTATGCTCGTGCAGGCCGCTTAGAAGACGCAATTGGTATCATCCAGAAAATGCCCATGAAGCCTCATACTGCTGTTTGGAGTTCTGTCCTCCACGCATCTAGAATGTACAAGAATCTTGAACTTGGTGTGCTTGCATCTCAAGAAATGCTCAAGCTAGAGGCTGCAAATCACGGAGCTTTTGTCCTATTATCAAACATATATGCAGATTCGGACAACTGGGACAGTGTTGGTCATGTTAGACAGTCGATGAAATCTAGAAGAGTCAGAAAGCAACCAGGTTGCAGTGTAATGGAGGTGAATGGAGAAGTCCATGAATTCTTCGTTGGGGACAAATCTCACCCAAGATACACCGAAATCGAGACAGTATGGAAGGAGATCTCAAGAAGGCTTAGACTTGATGGGTATAAGGCAGACACAAGCCCGGTTATGTTCGACATAGATGAAGAAGAAAAAGAGGATGCATTGTGTCTGCATAGCGAAAAGGCTGCAATAGCGTTTGGGTTAATGAGTTTGAAAAAAGATGTTCCGATTAGAATTGTGAAGAATCTACGGGTATGTGGGGACTGTCACCAGGTCTCTATGATGATCTCCAAGATTTTTGACAGAGAGATCATTGTGAGAGACAGAAATAGGTTCCACCATTTCAAAGACGGTCACTGTTCTTGTAATGGTTTTTGGTGAATCTAGTTTTGATCATATGTGTTTACATGCACATCGAATGCTTTATACTGAATATCAGGAATTAGATACAGTAATTATCTTTTAAATCTTGTATTTTTGATGATTTTTTTTTAATATTAAGATATGAACATTTATAATTTGGAAGTTAAATAGTTTATGATACAATAGAAAAAAGAAAGATAAACTTTATTCTTGAAGAAATAGTTAAATAAATTAACGATTAGAGGATAGGCTTGTGAAGTGCATGCATTTAGCCTCAGAATTGTTGATCATCAACAGCAAGTGGGACATGTGAACGGCCAATGAGGACGTTCTCGTAAATGAAACCAGCGAGTCCACCGCCGATCAATGGTCCAACCCAATATACCCAATGGTCAGTCCAGTTCCCGGAGACCAACGCAGGACCAAATGACCTAGCCGGGTTCATGGAGGCTCCGGAGAAGGCGCCACCTGCAAGGATGTTGGCTCCGACGACGAATCCGGTGAGAAGTGGGCCCAAGCCATCAAGAGAGCCTTTCTTGGGATCGACCATAGTGGCGTAGACAGTGAAAAGAAGTGAGAATGTTAAGATGATCTCCCATATGATCCCTTGTGTGTAACTCATTCCACTTGCCAATGTGTGAACCGGAGTTCCCTGACCACAAAGCGTAATTAATGTCAAATTAAGGTAATAAATTGCGCATATTGGAATCAAATATTTTTCTTTTTCAAGTTTTCCTATATGACTGAAGTTTCAACAAATCTAACTAGATATAGAAATATGTATATGGTGACAAAGAAAAAAAAAAAGACAGAAATATGTATCTTGTAAACTTTAAGTGTCCTATTTTAATGAAATTCCAAAAACATCGTATTACATATTACTTGGTGATTATTACACTTTTTGGGTCTCTAAATTAAACAATTTGTGAATTAATATATTAAACTTTATACCACAACGGGATAATAAAGTAGTCAAAACCTATTATAAAAAATTGTATTCGTTATGTAAGTGGTCAAATTCAATCAAATAAAAGAGAAAGATGATAGCCACTACACCTAACAATATGAAAACATGTACGTGTTACTAAATTCATAATGCATATTATTTTCTGTCGGAAAACATCATCTCCTATTAGTAATTAATTTAGTTATGGTATATTGAATTAGAATTATGTACCATTCCTCCGGTGAGGTAACTAAGGAGGAAGCAGGCTGCAGCGGAGGCCAACAATTGATCAATCATATAGAGAAATGCCCGGAAGACGCTAATGTGACCGCCCATAAGCAGGCCGAGGGTAACCGAAGGGTTGAGGTGACCACCAGAGATATGTCCCGCAGATATCATAACCGCCACCACAAATGCATGAGCCACCGCTACCGCAAAAAGTCCCACCAATGCGTTCCCGACTAAACTGTCTACATTATTTGTAGAAATAAATCCAACGTAAATGTCATAACTTGAAATGTAACATGGCACTTTCAAGTACCAAATGTAAATTATTATAGATCCTTTGGTATGTGATCTAAGTAAAAGAAAAGAATTTACCCGTGGCCATGGCGGATCCAACACCAGCGAAGACAAAGAGAAAAGTGGTGATGAATTCGACAATGAGGGCTTTGATGCAGTCAGGCTGAGCCGCCTCGCCTTTGTTCCCTAACTCGATCTTCCTCATGGCTATAGAAACAAATTATAAATTCCTAAACCAAAAGAAATGTAGTTGGATGGTTTTAGTCAATGTTTTTGCAAGCTACTTATAGTGAGTTCAGCTCATCAAGGGTTAAATAAAGAATAAAAGAGACAGAAAGGTAAGTCGTATTGGAGTAGGGAGCACATGGAATAAAATTATTGTAAGATAATATGATTGATTTGAGATTGGAAAGTTGACATCTATAATGTATTGTAGTGAGAGATGAGGTGTATTGGAGATTAGTTTAATATATGCTTACGCAATGCTATGATTGGTGTCCATAAAGAGTGGTTGTAAGATTCTTAAAGACCGTACAGAGATAAGATACAAAAATTAGAGGTTAAAATTTGTTCATCAAGGATCAAAGAGAGATGATAAATATATCTTGGTGGTAAAATGTTTTGGTTCCTAAAACATGGCACATTGGCACTAAGGTATATGTTAGTTTTTAGTTTTGGTTATTCATTTTTGTTTTTGGCTTTTGGTTTTTGATTTTTGTTTTTTTTTGTAGATTTTAGTTTTTACAAAATTAATTTTTGGTCTTTTATTTAATTTTTTTTAACATAACATATATTTTATTTTTTCTGCTAATTTTTTTAAAAAATATATATTTGACTTAATAATTAAAATATGATTTCTTATTAATATCTAAAAATAAAAAATTATTAAAATTACATGTAATAGTATTTTTTAAATTAAACAAAACAAAATAATAGAGATTTTTATTTTTGAAGTTATTATAATTATATATTTATATATCGTATTACAAAAACACTAAGAGATTCTACATCTTATATAAAAGATGATGGCAACAAAAAAAAGTTCAAAAAAAAGTTAGTTATGTAAAGTAAGAAAAAAGATTCTAGCTCTTAAATATTTTTTTTGCCACAAAAATTTTTTGAGCGAAAAATAAGAAAAGTCATGTAAAGTACAAAACCCCATATATAATAGAGAATTTGGTTTGTAGATGTTGGTTTCATTTTATGAGATCTTTTTCAAAACTTGTGGGTTGTGATTTCCTGTTCCTGAACTGTTGGTCTGGTATGTGTATCGTCGAGGGATGGCCCTAAGCCAACTGATGCCCAAAGGAGTTCGGCATGAGATATTTTTCATGATCCAGGCAAGGGATAACGGGTTTGAACTGGGCTGTGATATGTTGGAGGTAGCTACATACGTTAAAAAGGAACCAAAGGGTGGTCTCTGGTATCTTGAAAATAAGCCTAATGAGGGGCTAACAACCGGACAAACCCCAAAAGAGGAAACCGACTGGGATCGGTTCTACTTCTTTCTAGAAGTCAATCATCTTTCTTTTGGGACTAAATGCCCCAACGATCTGCAATCTTGGTGGATTTGGGAAATTGGTGTGGATTGCCTTCAAGTTTTATATTTACCNTTTTTTTTTTTTTTTTTTTTTTTGAAAATTTTTTGATTATCATCACCTTGTTGCTTCGGAATTGGTTTATTTAGTGGTTGTTGATTTCCCGGCGTAATTGGTTAACTGATCTTCTTTTTCTTCTTTGTCTTCTTTGTCTTTGGTGTCTTACCAGTTCTGCATTTGGCTCAAGTCGAGAATCCTTCTTTTGAGTACCTGAGGAATTGGCACCTTCTTGAGAGTAATCGATTGTACAACTAGAGCACGTTTGACAGAGAAAGAGTCTCCCGAAATTGGCTCCCACTTGAACCGCTTTTTAAATTGTCTTCAAGTAAGTATTCATATATGATTCCTCTTTTGATTTCATTCAAGTTGTGTGACACTTGGTACTTGGTTTCCTGTAGATACTCCATCTTCGTGCCCATCCATCCTCATGAAGAATCCCATTACTTACCGTGAAGCTCATAAATTGAAAAGTTCTCAGGGCAGTCCTAGCTTAGCGGAACCCAATGCTGCTCAGGGGGTTAAGACACCAAAAGACCAGACCCCAATGGACGTGGTTTCTCATAAGAAGATGTCTTGTCCTCCCCCTAATTCGTCGCATCTCTCGCCATCTCGAAGCTCCGGCTGAAAAAATAGCTCGTATGCAAGAAACGTCTCTGGTTGGTGCTCATGATTATGGCATATTTTATTTCAGCTTTACCTGGCCGAAACAGTCTCAAATCATTGAGGATGATGACCTTTGTGCTGAGCTGGTATCCAAACTCCAGCTTAGCGGGTCCATGGTGTATGACCACAGGTCGCTCCCAATACAGAGGGAGTATGCTGAGTGGGCTCGCTCTCACACTGAGGTATGGATGCTTCTCATTATTTATTTCATGCTCTCGATTGGCCCTTTCTTTTAATTGCATTATATGTTTGCCTTTCTCAGACTGCAGCTCCAACGAACCAACTGGTGGGTCCTGGATGACGAGCTGAGGAAAGCAAAAAGGATCTCTGGGGTTGAGCTGGTTGCGGATGCGACGGCTAGGGCTGATAAAGCTATTTTGGAGTTGAAGGCTGCGGTGAGAAAGGTTGAGATGCTGATTGACGAGGATAGCAAGTTGAGGGTTGGGGTCGTTGAGTTGGAAGACCTGAGGAAGAGGGACGCCGAGAGGCTGAATGAGGAGACGGTTCGTTATGAAAAAGCTAAGAAAAACCTAAAGGATGAGGTGGATGATATGGCCAAGGATTTGGCATCTGTTCTTACGGAGATGGATGATCAACTAGAGCAAAAGCTTAAAGAGAAAGAAGATGAAGTGAAGGCACAATTTGCAAAGAGGATGGAGCGAGTTAAGGGGAAGGTTGCGAATGAAAGGGTGTACCAGGAGAAACTAATACAGGTGGAGCAAATCAAAGGTAATCTCGAGCTAATCAAACTTTTGACCCAGGGGGAAACCACATTGGAGGCAGAGCAGAAGGACCTGGAGGGAGACCTGGTTGGGTTTAATGAGGAACTGGTCATGTTGGACTTTAAGGAGTTGAACCTGGAGAAGGATTGAGTGGCATCACCCACCGGGTCTGATCTAAGTGAAGCATCTGAGCCCAATCCGGTTGAAGGTATCAATCCCTACGGTACAAATCTTCCCTCTCTTAACCCAGCTGAAGAAGCCGCTATTAAAGCGGAGAAGGATGAGACTCTAGCTGAGGGAATAGTTGGTGAAGAAGATGCTGAGAAGATCAATGTCGACGTAGGTGGGGCGCTCGACAAGGCAGTGGAGGCTACAGCTCGTATTGAGGAGATCGCAGCTGTTGGGAGGAAAGGAGCCCCGGAGGGAATGGTGATGACGCGGCTTGTCAGGGCTCAAGCGCCTAGGGCGTCCTCTATTTTTTCCGTTTTAGTTTTCTTTAAACTTTATCTGAATCTAAACATGGTGTCCGGGGGAGGGGGATTTTATCAAAACTATTTAATTTCCTTTTTCGCTTGGTTGCTTAGGGAGGCTGTACCTGGAAATTTAAATCGGCTTAGCTTATGAAGTATTTGGGTTTGTGTTTTTGCTTGTTGCTTGCATTTGTTTACTTTGGGCTGATCCCCCATCTGGGTGTTATCGTATTTTCCTAGGAGGTATCATAGGTGCTTACTTAGCAAAGACCGTTATCGCATTTGTTATCAAGCGTATTGTTTTAAAGAAACATATTAATTCGAGGCATCGAATGTTTAATGGTAAATATTTCGATTGTTAAAATGTTCATCATGTATTTCAATGCATTGTTGCGAGACTAGGCTCGACTTTAGTGCTCATACCGTGCTGAGGGTTGCTCAGGCTAATACCCACTGGGGGTGTGATGTATTGCACAACTGGCCAAGTCGCACAATGTTGCGTAAGTGGAAAGTTGGTTGTCGTTTTGAGTGTTATGTTACAAGAGGTAGTGTTTCAGGGGTTTAGATAGTATTACATGAAATAAAAATTGGAGGTTTAGGTGGTCTCATGTGAGTACATTGTGGTGTTCTCCCCTCGATTTCATCACAGTATTGGTAAATAAGATCGTCAAAAACGATAAAATTGTATAGGCTGGTACTTACAGTGGTATCTCCAAGTTCGGCATTCATTTTTTTTTGTTATTGGAGGAGCCCCCGGTTTAGTTGGGTTAGTCGTGGAAAGGGCGAATACATCTTCCCCATTTTTTGAGAAAACTTTATAGGGGAAAGATGGGCGGGCTGGGTTGGAGTGCGAAGGACGAATACATCTCCCCCATTTTTTGAGAAAAATTTATAAGGGAAGGATGGGCGGGCTGGGTCGGAGTGCGAAGGACGAATACATCTCCCCCATTCTTTGAGAAAAATTTATAAGGGAAGGATGTGCGGGCTGGGTTGGAGTGCGAAGGACGAATATCTCCGCTATTTTTAGAAGAATTTATAAGGGAAGGACGAGCGGGCTGGGTCGGAGTGCGAAGGACGAATACATCTCCCCCATTCTTTGAGAAAAATTTATAAGGGAAGGATGGGTGGGCTGGGTTGGAGTATATATAGAAGGTATCAATAAACTAAATAATAAGATTAGCTGACATCCCTAAACAGAGTTGTCTACGTACCCCAGGGGGGGGGGATCAAGCCTTGGTCGTAGTTCACTTTGTTCGGTCTACAACTTGCGTAAATTAATAATGAAAATACAAAGTCGAAACTCCTAACAAAAGAATTTCTTCAAGTGTTGGGCATTCCAAGGGTGTTTCTCTTCGTTTCCGTCTACGTCCTCCAGCTCGTAGACTCCCAGTTTAATTGTTTTAATGATTTCGTACGGTCCTTCCCACCTGATTCCCAATTTTCCTGCATTCTTCTCTGCTCGTGCGGGGAAGACTTCCCGTAGTACCAACTCTCCCTCATGGAAATGTCTCTGTTTGATTTTCTTGTTGTAGAATCGGGCTGCAACATTATGATAATTTTGTAGCCTTATCGTTGCATGGTCTCTCCATCATCACTTGCGTCGGAAATATCTATGAGCATCTGGTCATTTTGATCCATGTTATGGGGTACCAGCTCACGTCTGAGGCTTGGGACTTCGGTCTCGGCTGGTACCACTGCCTCGATACCGTATACTAAAGCAACTAGTGAGTCGTTCGTGCCCCAATTGGGCGTTGTCCGATAGGACCATGACACTCCTTCTAACTCCTTGGCCCATCTCCCCTTTTTCGCGTCTAGTCTTTTCTTAGGCCGTCCAAAATCGTTTGGTTAGCGGCCTCAGCCTGGCCGTTAGCCTGCGGGTAATACGGAGTTGAGAAAGTTAGGTTTATTTTCATTTTTTCACATAAATCCTTTAATTTATCTGAGATGAATTGAGGGTCGTTTTCCGTGTGGATTTTGTAAGGGATCCCATGCCGACATATTACATTTTTCCAAATGAAGGATTCCACGTTCTCAGATTTGACCTTGGCGAACGACTCGGCCTCTATCCATTTAGAAAAATAGTATGTTAAGACAAGGAGGAAACGCTTCTATTTCGACCTGTGCATAGGACCAATTATTTCCATGGACCATCTCATGAACGGGTATGGTGTTGTGATGGATTGCATCTCCTCTGTCGGCCTGTATATCAACGGTGCAAGTTTTTGGCATTTCTCACATTTTAAGGCATACTGTTCGTAGTCTGTGATCATGGTCGGCCAGTAGTAGCCATATCGTTTTATTTTGAATGCTAGCACTCTGCCGCTTGAGTTATTTATGCATGCTCCATCATGGAGTTCCCTTATGATCTTCCTTGTCTCGTGCCTGAATATGCACTTCAGCAGTGGGCCACATATGCTCCATTTGTAAAGATTCCCGTCTAATTGAGTGTATCTACCGCTTTTGGCTTTGAGTTTTCTGGCGTCCCATTTTTTTGGTGGTAGGATCCCGTCTGTGATGTACACAAGTATCTCAACCCTCCAATCTATCTCCACCTCGACCTCGTCAGTTTCCATCGGAACTTCGTCTTCTTCGACATCCTCGGGGTCTGGATTGGTGTTTTATTCTTCAATTTTCTCCTTAGACCTTAATGCTTTCTTTGAGTGTGACTTTTCAAGGGATTGTTTAAGTTGTATGATTAGAAAAGTGATTATTACCATGTGAGATTAGCATTAAATGATTGTATTAAGCATCATAGAACTTCACTTGATCATCTAAGTCGACAACATTTACCCATTTTTTTTAGCTTTTTAATCTTTGTTTAAATCTTATTCTTTCTTGACTTTTCTTAATCTTGTTCACTTTTGTTGACTTTTGTTTATCTTTGTTTAATGCATGTTAGGATGATAGATTTAAACTCAAACATCTTATTTTTTTAGACTATGCAAAATTCTCATAGGTCCTAGTGCGTTAATTCTTCCTGATTTGGATTGATAACCATGTATGTTGCAATGATAATAATAGTGCATTAGGGAATTGAAGTAGAAACACTGAAAAATTCTACTATCACTTTCACACATGAATGAGTCATATCACTAACCACAAGGTTAAGATTATGACATGCACATGGCATGTATAATGCTTTTGAATTTATATCAAGAAAACGATTTTGGAAACATTAATGTTTTCCTTTCATATAAGAACCATTATCATAACTTTGGCCTTTCACATTATCAACATCAAGATTAAGAGACTTTAAAACATCTAGCAATTTTTCAAAAAGTCCTAATCCAGAAGTATCATCTACCTTCAGAAACTCTAAAAAAATTCTTCTACTCTTACTTTTTTATTTAATATATTCACACAACGTACTATTAGAGTCATTTGCTCTTGATGACTTATATTCGGTGTACAATCAAGAATCACAGAAAAATATTTTGGCTCTTTAAAAATGTTTACAATTGAAAGTTGAACATTGTGAGCTAGAAGGGATACAAATTCTTTATGAATATTGTGACCAAGATAATAATAATGAATTTCATGGCTTTGAATGCGCCTAATACGGTCTTGAATTATCAAATCAAGTTCTGCAATCATTTCAATAGAGCCTAAGAAATTACCATTGCTATCTAGATAAAAAAATTTGTTTTTTCTACGAAATGCTATCTTAAGTATTTGTGACCATTGTAGGTTGGTATGGTCGTAACAGTTTTGACTCCTAAAAACTTGGAATCCATGAATTTATAGCTTTAGTTGAATGAGTATTTATTTTTTGTTTGAGTTGTCGAACTATTTACCTTTTTGAAGGCGATTCACCTAAAGCTTTTCCTGTCGTCGGGGCTGTAAATTTTGTTTCTTTGCGGTCTTCTAAATCTGTGTCTCTACGGGTCTCGTTTTTCTATTTTTCCTTTTCTTCAACCTTATATCCTCATCTTAAATTTCTGCCTATCTCTCTCATTTGGGGACGTATTTTGATGCTCAAGCTTCCAGTCTCTCTGCATGTCCTTTGAATCATCAATTTTCTTCTTTCTTCCACAGATAAGTTTCTCTACTGTTCTTGATTTGATTAGCCAGCCATGGATAATGATGTGTGGAAAAATATGCAAAGATTATCCCTGGGTTCTAAACAAACTCCGTTTCAACCAACAATTGATGGGCAGAGAAGGAGAGATGAAGCTAATCGCCTAAGCCTTTTGGTTCGATGCCTGAACCTTACTCATAAAAAAGTGCATGCACTGAAAGTCACCTTCCCCAAAGCATGGAAAATAGAGGATCGCATACAGAGTCGTGTTCTCGATGAACAGACTGTTCAATTCTATTTAAAACATGAGCATCATATTCTCAATATTCTGGAAAATGGACCATGGAGTTTTAAAGGCTGGATGGTTTGTGTTGATATATGGGAACGAAGGAGCCTCCCAGACTACCTTCAACATATTACTTTTTGGGAACAATTTATGGATATACCATATGAATATCGCAATGATGCCATGATTTGAGAATTGGGACAATTACTTGGACATGTCGATGATGTACGACTGAAAGAACCTGTTGGTGGAAAATCTGCAGAAGCATGGGCACAAATCACAATTAAAATCTCTACTAAGCTTTTCTTTGCAAGATACATTACTTTCAAGCCTCTTGTTCCTCCAGTATTGATTAGATTACATTATCAGGAGCCGAGAAAATTTTGTTTTAAATGTGGGGATCTAACTCATGAAGAATCTGTTTGCCCTCATGCTACTGAAGATATTGCTCCTGAATATATACCTTTGGAGCCACCACCTGAACCATTAGTTGCTACTAATATTGCATTAACGATCATACCTCATTTTGCTATTAACTAAGAAATATCATAAGCTTCTTCAAGCCAAGATAAAGTGGGTAAAAGATCTGAAATTGGGAAAAAAAGAAAGAAAGGGGATCAAACGAATGTATCTTATGAAAGATCCTCAACCAAGCCTAAGACTTCTCAATCTCTACTTATTAAGGGGAGGGTGGAAACCCCGAAGCCACCCCTTGATAAATGAAGCTTTTGCATTGGAATATTCAGGGATTAGGGAGCCCCCTGATATTCCAATATATTTTTGATATAAAGCGTATAAATAAGCCGGATATTATGTTCTTAATTAAAACTATGAATGGAGAGGTTTTTTTCAACATGTCTGCCAGAAGTTGGGTTATGAAAACTTTTTTATCCATCCTCTAATAGGCAGGAAAGGGGGAATAGTTGTTTTTTGGTCTCATGGTTTGGAGGTGCAAGCTCCCAGTGTTTCCACACCAAACTATAATGTTTTTTGGATTGATGATATAAAGGGATATACTACAAACTAGTATATATATATATATATAATGGACCTGCTCAGCCTGCCGAACGTAGCAGGTTATGGAATTTTCTTCGTTCACATATTGGCTCTACTAGTATATGAATGATAATAAGTGTGTTTTCCTTGGTGATTTCAATGATATCAGAATCCCATCAGAAAAAAAGAGGCTCGGAACAAAGGGACATCACTTTAGTGCCTTTTAAGAGGATGATCAATGCTTTAAGCCTTCTAGATGTCAAGACTTCTGGCGGTATGTTCACTTGGTGTGGGAGAAGACATGGCTATACTATTTGTTCCAGAACTGATAGAGTTTTAGCCATTGTGGATTGGCTTGATATGTTTAGTGGTGCTTCTGTTAAAATGTTGGATTAGGGAGCCTCTGACCACATGTAGTTTTCACTAGGTCCTCCAAGCCACTTTTTAAGTTTGATAATGGATGGATCAAAGATCCAACTTTAACTCAGGAGGTTACTAGAATTTGGGAAAAACAATGTCAGAATATACCTCCTCCAATGTTTTCAGAAACTCTTCAAATATATAGTCAAGGACTAAACAATTGGAAGAAACGTCATCACATGAATCATAATGCAGTCATTCAGCACCATAAACTCTTACTGAAAGAATCCTATGAAGCCCCTGCTTTGGATTATGCATATATTCAGTCTTAAAACTACATTGGCTAAGGCATATAAGGAGGAGGAACAACATCTTAAAACTAAAAGTAGAGTTCACTGGTTGTAACAAGATGATCAGAATACACGATATTTTCACTCCAAGATGAAGCAGAGAAGAGCAACTAACCGTATTACGATGATTGAAGATGATCAAGGACATTTGCATCAAGATCTATCAAGCATAAAGTCCATATACTCAATATTTCCATTCTCTGTTTACACCCACATATACCCCCACCCAGCTTTTTACTCTGTTTTTGATAGTCTCGAGCCAAGAATTACCCCTACTATGAATGTTGTGCTTACTCAAGATGTAACAGACAAAGAAATTTGGAAAGCATTGAAGCAAATAGATGATTTGAAGGCACCAGACCATGATGGGCTCATCTATGGTTTTTTTAAGCATCATTGTTCAATAATTTAAGGTGCTACTAAAAGTTTCATCCATCACTTTTCACCAATGAATACTTAGATCAAGGAATTTTTAAAACTTACCTTTGCCTTATTCCAAAAGTCAAAAATCCCCTCCATCCTAAAGATTTTAGACCAATCAGCTTAACAAATATGGCTTATAAGCTCATAACTAAGATCTTTGCAAATAGATTAAAGCCTCTGTTACATCAGATAATTTCAGTTAATCAATCTGCTTTTATCCTTGAGAGAATGATTACTGATAATGTCCTACTTGCTCACGAGTTAATGCATTCTCTAGCCACAAGGAAACGAGTCACAAATTTTATGACTTTAAAGTTAGATATAACTAAAGCATTTGATAAGGTTAATTGGAATTTTCTGAAATTTATGCTTCACAAACTGGGATTTGCAGAAAAGTGGATTATATGGATAATGCTTTGTGTAACCACCCCAACTTTTCATGTCCTCATCAATGGATCACCAACATGACACATTATTCCTCAACAAGGCATACGCCAAGGTGACCTAATCTCTCCCTATTTGTATCTTATAGTATCAGAGGGTCTGGTTTTCTTGCTTCAGGATTTAGTAGCTAGGAAAAAACTCAGTGGTTTTAAGGCTAGTAGAAATGGGACATCTATTTTCCATCTTTTGTTTGCTGATGACTGCCTTCTATTCTGTAAAGCTGATAGTAGAGAATGTGCTAATTTGATAAAAGTGTTGAATATCTATGGGAATTTATCAGGGCAGGGGGTAAATTACCTGAAATCAGCTATTACTTTTAGTCATAAATGTCCATCTACTATACAACATGAAATGAAATATGCTATGAGAATAAAATGGGTGGAAGAGATGTCTACTTGGGTTTGCCTGAACAAATAGGTCGTAATAGGTAAAAAACTTTTTTAGCAATAGTGCAAAGGGTTAAATAAAAATTGGAGAGTTGGTCTACAAAGTTTTTATCATCTGCAGGGAAGGAGACATTGCTCAAATCTATCATCACAACCCTACCATCTTATTCAATGTCTTGCTTCCTTTTACTTGGTGCACTTATCAAACACATAACCAGTATGATGAGAAGTTTTTGGTGGAGCTCTTCACTAAACTTAACAAAGATCCACTGGATATCATGGATTAAGCACACACAGCTGAAAAGCAATGGTGGAATTGGATTTAAGGATCTGTCAAGCTTCAATATTGTTATGCTATCTAAACAGGGCTGGAGACTGCTGACTAATCCATCTACTCTTTTATCCCATGTATTAAAAGCATAGTATTTTCCTCATACTTCATTGTTAGATGTCAACTTGGGCTCCAAACCTAGCTATGCTTGGAGGAGTATCTATAGTGGAATGCAGTTCATCAAGAATCATATAACTTGGGTAATTGGGGATGGCAAATTAGTGCGTATATGGAAAGATAAGTGGATCCCAAAAGATCTCCATGTTCCTGCCCAACAGACAACTACAATCTCAGATCTTTGAGTAAATGAAACAGTTGACCAATTATTAGATCCATTGAGCCACACATGGAATAAAGAGAAAGTATGTCAAATGTTGCAACCATCAGAAATCGACTATGTTTACAGAATTAGACCCTCATCATATGGCATGAGAGACAAACCTATATGGCCTTATACTAAAAATGGTGTATACTCTGTGAGGTCAGGATGTCATGTTTATCATCAAAGCCTTTGTCCTACAGATGGGTTGAATAGCTCTGTCCAAGTGACTAGCCTACTATGGAAGCTTCCCATTCAGCATGAGATAACGCATTTTATTTGAAAGCTGATCAATACTGGCATTGGTGTTAACCATGAGTTTAATAAGAGAGGAGTTCGCATTAATCTAACTTGTCCACTATGTGGTGAAGAGGAAGAAACAGTTGTGCACTTATTTTTTCAATGCAGAGTGTCAAAGGAGATATGGCATTTATCTCATGTTCCGGATCTCAATGTTGATATTTTCTCTGGGGATATTATACAGAATGTTCACTATGTGATGTCTCTAACAACCAACTCCCTAACCAATTCTGTAAGACAGTGTCTATCTCCATATATTCTCTGGCGTATATGGAAACATAGAAATAATATTGTCTTCAGAGGTGTAAGGACAAGTATTCTTGATGTCATTAATAGAGCTATAAATTCTATGCAGGATTGGCTATTTTCTAACTCAGAGATGAGTCAACATGTTGTTTGTGTATATGAAAAACAACAGTCTTTTAATGATGTTGATATTAATGTTCCTTTTTTGTGGACAAATGCGTCTTGGACATCATCAGAGGATCGTATTGGAGCCGGATGGATGCTGGAATTTCAAGAAAATCTGCTATTATATGGGTCATCTTCAATGGAACCATCTGTCGCTTTAGCCATTAGAGAAGCATTATTCACTCTAATCAGGCTGGGTTACTCTCATTGCATCGTTGTTAATGATAACAAAGACTTGATGAATTGTCTGGAATCTATGTATCAAGATGGTCTTTCACATGACCAAGCGCACTGGAGGAAAGAGACTACTAACATCCTTCTTAACATCATCACTCTAGGTTCATGTTGTCTTTTGTATATCAGCCTCGATGTAAAAATATATATGCCCATAATTTAGCTGTTGGATCTTGGATGGACAATAGTCCACCTTTTGTAAGAATCTTAAGCTAATATATTAATGATGTTTGTTAAACCAGTCCTCGAAAATTCAATATTTCTGGACGAGTTCAAAGTAATTTTGAGTTAGTCGACATGAATTTTATATTTAAATATCATTGAATAAATTATATGACGAGGCCCTTTGACCATACGACGAGATACTTAAACTTTTACTTCGTCTATAAAGTTAACATTTATTTGCACATGATTAAGTAGCCGAGGTGCATTTTGGATTGATGTAGTTTTGGTAGTCGAGGTTGTTGTTGACGAGATACTTCACTGACCAAGGTTATTTTTAGTCCGTCGATATAATTACCTTTCCTTATGTCGTCGATGAACCACTTATATCTCTCTAACTTTCTCCCTCTACTCCGTTTTTTCCAGCCCCCTTTGTTAATAGACCTCTTTCCCTATTTATACTAGTTTGCCTCAATCCCTAGTGCGGTGAACAGTGATCTTGCCAGGTTTCCTTGTCTGGTCGAACGAGGCATGCAACTGATGGGCTCACCATATAATTGGGCCTAATTCTAGTTTGACCTTCAGGGCTGCTAAGCCCAGGCCCAACAGTTACCCCCCCCCCCCCAAGTCGACGAGGTTCTCGTCAATCCGTGATCTAAGCCTGATTACCACGTCCATGATTTTACCGAAAGAACAGGGGTAACCGTCGATGTGGTTCGTCATGGATTGTTCGCCGAGGTAAAAGATGTGAAATGAAGGGTCAATGTTGTCGACGAAGTCTAAGATCCAATATGAACGACGAGGCTTATGATTCGTAAGAATGCTCTCAACATAGACGAGCTGTTTCAGTAAGGGTTATTTCTCTTCGGAGTGGGATGTGTTGCCGGGATATGTTCGACGAGATGACCTTTTCCTAGTGAATTTCACTTTTCGATGCAGTGGCAAAAGTGCTTTTTCACGATTTTCGAAGCGTTTGTGACCGTTTGGGCAAGAGTCTTTTCGCATTCCACGTCAGCTATTATAAGGGTCCCCCCCTCATTTAAGTTATTATCTCCTTATTGCACTCACATGTACAACTTCTCTCTACTCTCTCTACTTTCTATCTCTAGGTTTAGGCTTTTTGCCGTGTTTTATTTTTGCTTCGCCGCTAATTTTCCGGCTAGTTTTGTCGTCGGGAATTTCTCCGCCGGTTTTTTCCGAGTAATGTCCGGTAAGCTTCAATTGGCTACCGTCAAAGAAGAGGTCATGTCAAACGAGGTAAATTCATCGACGAAATCAAGGAATAACCAGATGGTCGTCCATCGTCCCAACTTTGACGACGGCGATTTGAGGCAGATAGTTATCGCCGAGGCGTCGACTAGAGAGGAAATCCCTTTGCCTCAAATTGATGCAGGGCCTTTTCTCGACGAGGTGAGTACTTCTGAAGCAGACCTCGAAGAGGGCGATTTCTTCACTGGATCCGGCCCGACCAAAATGACATACGATTCATTAGCCGCGCTGTGTGTTTTGTGCAAGATCGACGATGTCAATCTCGAGTTTCGAATTCCGCAATATTTTGAGCGGCCGTGGTCTCCTCTTGAAGGTTATTTTACTCTTTTTGAAGACTACTTTACGGATGCGAACCTCTGGTTTCCTCTGCCGCATTTACTAATGGCATTTTGCGTTCGTCGTCGCATGGCCGTATCANTTTTGCGCTCGTCGTCGCATGGCCGTATCACAATTGTCGACTGCGGCGGTTCGCAATATTACGGCGATCCTGCTTTTGGGAAATGAGCTAGGGATTGATATTTCCATCAATTTCTTCGACCTGCTAGCCACTATACATAAGGTCCTCAAGGTTGTGAAGAATGGGGAAGACACCACAAATTTTGATACGGGATTCTTTTATGTAAGGAT
>OVBE01004021.1:0-25177 GCA_900406425.1 Iberis pinnata | reverse complement strand
TATATATATATATAAATAGTTTAGGTATTTTTAAAAAAATATATATATTCTTATAAAAATTTTTTTTAAACAAATAGTGATTAGTTGCATGGACATAATAACGACCACTTGCAGCGACCACAATAGATCAACAGAACATGTCGTAGATTGTTGTAGGTAGTTTTTGTCTCTAGCAATAGACAAAAGAATAAGTCAATTTTACATAAATCTTGAAGAATTTTGTTCACATATGCGACATTTGCAACTGTTTTTAGTTCCTTAAGGGTTTCTATCATATGAACATCCGTTTCTAGTCATTCCGAACAACCAGTAATTATATTTTGAGCCATCAATGAATTTAAATCATACCTTTTTAAAGGCCCAAGTGATTAATTAGCTTCTTAGAACTATTTCGTGCAAAGATACATACTTAGGCGTTGACCATTTTTTTATCGAGATGCATCATCTAGATGCAAATCCTCAAATATTTTGATCACTTTAAAATTAGCATTTAGATGCACCATCTAGATGGTAAAATCGTACAATCTTAATAATCTAAATATTTGAGATATTGAGATAATGTGAGTTTGGATGCAACATCCCAGAAAAGAAAAAAATAGGAGATATATTTTTCGGTCTAAAATTTGCAAATGTGTTTTCCCTTAAAATGCATAAATTTACTCTTTTGCAAAAATGTGAAACCGTTATAATATATATATTATTTATCGGATGAATATATATTATTTAGGGTTCAAATATTATATCCGTGAAAATATGGATATGATAAATATTAAATAGATGAGAGAGAAAGTGTTTATACATATAAGAGAGAGATGGTTTGTTGATGAATGAATGAAATTACAACTCACAATCGAACATATATATACATGAAAAAGTTTAGGTTACTATACACGCATAGTGATAGTGAGCTGCAGAAGAAATTATATTCACACACATATACATGTCAACAACCACTTCTTTTGACTTTCATAACATTCCCCCTTGGAGACCAGTGTCACTTATTTGTGTTACGTCTTTGTTGCCTCATTAAAAATCTTTCTAGGAAAAACCCAATGGGGAAAACAATAGCCATGTAAAAAAAATTACAACCACGTAAAGTCCCCCTCGATTAATGAAGTATCGTCTTTATAAATTCCGTTGATGATGCATTCCAATATTATGAACATGCTTCCTAAATATCGGGGTATGAAGTGATTTGGTGAAGAGATTTGTGGCATTGTTTCATGATTGAACATATTTCACTTCAATCTCTTGTTCTTCTCGAGCTCTTGGGTGTATGAAAAGAACTTCTGAGGGTTATGTTTAGTTCTATCACTTTTGATATACCCTTCCTTTGTCTGTGCGACACATGCAGCAATGTCTTCATATAAGATTGTTGGCTATGTGCTGTTAGAGATTTCGCTACTTAAACAAATGTGTTGGCTTATTGATCTTAACCATACACATTCTCTACTTGATTCATGAAGTGCGATGGTCTCAGCATGATTTGAGGAAGTAGCCACAAGTGTTTGTTTATCAGAACGCCATGATATAGCAGTACCTCTGATTGTGAAGACATATCCAATTTGTGATCAAGCTTTGTGTGTATCTGACAAATATCTTGCATCTTCAAAACCAATCATTTGAACATTCCAAATTTCTATTATAAAATAATCCCAAATCAGTAATCCCTTGTAAATAACGAAAGATATGTTTAATTCCATTCCAGTGTCTTCGAGTAGGGGAAGAACTGTATCTTGCTAAAAGATAATGGCTAATAATATATTAGGTCTAGTGCAATTTTCAAGATACATAAGGGCTCATATTGTACTTAAATATAGTACATCAGGACCAAGTATCTCCTCATTCTCATCAGGTGGTTGGAAAGGATCATTTTCAATGTTAAGTGATCTTACGACCATTGGAGTACTTAAAGGAGTTGCTTTATCCATGCCAAAACGTTTTGACACTCTTTTTGTATATGTGGATTGATGCACAAATATACCATTTTGAGAATGCTCAATTTGAAGGCTTAGACAATACTTTGTGTGCCTGAGATCTTTCATCTCAAATTCTCCTTTTAAATAATCGGATGCCTTTTGTATTTCCTCTTGAGTTCTGATAATATTTAAATCATCAACATATATTGCAATAATCCAGATGTTATTTTCTTGATGAAAATACATGGGCATATAGGATTGTTTACATATCCTTCTTTCGTTAAGTGTTAACTAAGACGATTGTACCACATACGTCCATATTGTTTTAATCCATATAATGGTCTTTGTAATTTTATTGCACATAAGTCTTTAGGTTTAGAACTTAATACTCATGGAATTTTGAATCCATCAGGAATTCTCATACAGATATCAGTATCTAATGATCTGTACAAATACGCTGTAACGATGTCCATGAGACGCATTTCAAGATTTTTGTTGACAACTAGACTCATTAGGAATCTAAATGTAATAACATTCATTCCAGGTCTTTGAGAAAAACCTTAGGTTACGAGACGAGCTTTGTATTTCATGATCTCGTTGTTCTCATTTCGCTTTCTTACGAAAACCCATTTGTATCCAACCGGTTTTACATTTTCAGGTGTGAGAACAATAGGTCCAAAAACATTTTTTTGTTAAGCGAATCTAGCTAAACTTGTATTGCATCTTTCCATTTGATCTAGTCATGTTAACTTCCTTTCTTTTTCTAGGGTTTTTATCTTTAGAAACCATAGGTCTACCGCACTTTAAGCATACTCTAGATTCACGAGTTTTGTCTACTTTTTCATGTTTTTGTGGTATTTCAGTATGAGCAGGAGCGTTTGCGCTGGGATATGTGATTTAGTCACCACTTTGGTATTTACAAACGCATCAGGTAGTTGATTTGCTATACTAAGTAGATGCATAATTCGTCTGACTTCTTGTTCATACTGTTTTGTAGGAGGGTCTAGATGTAGTAGAGATGGTAGGTTCCATTTTATCTCTCTTCCAACTTCTTTGTTTTCTCCCCCTAGAACTAGGAATTCTTTTTCATTAAAATGACAATCAACAAAACGAGATGTAAATACATCACCAGTCATTGGTTCCGGATATCTTATAATTGATGGAGAATCACATCCAACATATATATCCAATCTTCTTTGGGGTCCCATCTTTTTACATTGTGGTGGTTCTATAGGCACGTATACTGCACAACCAAAGATTCTTAGATGAGAAACATTTGGTTCATGACCAAATGCTAACTGTAATGGAGAATATTTATGAGATGCACTTGGTCTTATCTGAATGAGTGCTTAAGCATGCAAAACAACATGACTCCAAATATAAGGTGGTAATTTTGATCTCATGATTAATGTTCTTGCAATTAATTGCAGACGTTCAATTAATAATTTAGCCAAACCATTTTGTGTATGAACATGAGCTACATGATGCTCAACTTTAATTCATGTTACCATGCAGTAATCATTAAATGCATGGGATGTGAATTCTCCAGCGTTTTCTAATCTAACTCTCTTAATAGTATGATCAGGGAACTGAGCTTTTAGTTTAATTATCTGAGTTAGAAATATCGCAAACGCAATGTTTGAGATGATAATAGACAAATGTGTGACCATCTTCTAGATGCGTTGATAGTAAGATTTTTATGTGATCAATCCCTATTACACTATCATATCATTGTAGCATAAATAGGTGTCAATCCAATCAGGTGTGTTATTAACCACTCTAGATGCAATTGAGTCTACTAATTCAAGCTAAATAAATAAAAAGGGGTGACTAACAGTCATAAACAAGAAAACATGTTAAAAATAAACAGGATAATAAGGTAACATGCATAAACAGAAACTAAGGGGTAAACAGCAAGTAACTTAAAAACAGGAGAGAAAATGACACTAAAATGCAATCAAGAAAAACAGCTCCTGAGGATGAGGGTAATTGACTAGTGTTCCTCCCTGAACTATCTATGTGTCTAACATACCTAAAACAAGAGCTATCCCTAGACAACAGATTCATATATAACCAAATCCAATTCTTTGACAGATGATCTCAAGCTAGGTAATATCCAGACCTAACTGCCGTTAACGGAACACTACCTAGCAAGCATGAAGAAACAATATGTTAAAGCCAATAAACACCCTAGACATCCAATTCCTTGGGCGAGGTATGTAAATCTCTGAAATCACCTTGATCAGGCATTTCATCATACACTTTTAGGGTGTGGAAATGCCTAAGTTCATATTTCAATTGATCAGAAAGAAATAAGCATTAAGAATAATGAAAAAGAAGGGATCTATGAACAATCAAACTCAGACACCTAGGAGGAACAATGGTTTAACACTAATCTACTCCATCCTTAGAAACTTGGGAAACTACTCACTACACATGGTGACTATGAAATCAGGAAAACAAGAAAGCATAACTTCTAAACAAAATGTTAAGATCAAAAGTCAACTCTTAAAAACAGTAAGAACAACCAAACAAAAAATCAGAAGATGATGATCAAAAACTGGAAAATCAGAAATCAGGAGATGATGACTAAGAACAGTGAGAACATAAACCCATAAAAAATATAGTGGTCATAAACAGCATGAACATAAACTTCTGGAAAATAATGATCAACTCAGAAAAATAAAATCAAAAGCTTAAAATAAGATATCAACATGCACCAGATAGTTCTTAACCTTAATCTAAGCATAAAAATGAAGAAATCATAAGAGAAACATAACATGCATAAGAAATCTGGATTTTAGCAACAAAGAACATTCAAGGGAAAAACAAAGAAAAAGTTGAAAAAGAAACCTAAGACAAAGCTAAAAATGGCAAAAAGAAAGGTTGTCCCTAAATGGAGGCGTGTTTAGAGCTTATATAGTAGTCTTAGGAAAGCTCTAAAATCACTAAAAGACAAACGATAAAAAAATGCAATGATTGATCTTGATTATTAAGTCTGGTTCATATAGGAATGTTCTAAAACTGGCCCTGATCTAGGCGTTTAATCGAGGCAGCTCGAGGCAACATATCATGGTGAGATCGAGGCCGTGATCGAGGTGGAAGCTTGAGTTGTGGTCGAGATGAATACGCGGCTAGGTTGAGGCCGAGTGATCCAGGCTAAGGTTACAACTGAGGCTTGATCGAGCCGGGACTTGAAGACATGAGCTCGAGGCGAAGATGTTTGGCTGGTCGAGACCGAGACAACTTTGGTCGAGCCGAGAGATAGAAGCAACTGCATTATTGTCGATCCGAGATGATCGAGGCCGAGAGGTGGAATTGGCCCGAGGTCAAGGTGAATTTGGCCTGAATGATCGAGCCGGGTTGGGCTCGAGGTTGAGTCTCCCTTGGCTCGATATGAAAACTCCTTTGGCTCGGATTAAGGAAGTTTGCCCGATTTCGATTTAGAAATTGAATTGACTTGATCTGATGGAGTTAGTTCTAGCCCGTGCATTTCCCTTTCCTTCTCCAAATTTCCCACGATATCCCGAAAACTCCCTAAGTACCTAAAATATCTCCAAAATGCACATGTATGCGAATGGTAATGCAGGACTACCTAAAAATGCAAACTTACTAATAAATTCCTATGAATGCAACATGTTGACATCTAAATAACTCTAAAATGGTGGTAAATATCTTCTTAAAACCACTAAAATGCAGAGACATCATGCATCTATTAATACCATGAAATAATAGAATAGTCCACATGGTGGATTATTGGTCCACAAACATCGCCTTGAATTCGTTCAAGAAATTTTGGAGATTATTTTTCAATTTTGGTTGGCGATGGCCTTATAATTAATTTCCCAATAGAACAGGCGTTACATGTCATTTAATTCCCTTGGTATATCTCATGGGTTTTTAACGAATGACCATGTGAGTTCTCTATGATGTTTCGCATCATTATGGTGTCTGGGTGACCGAGATGATCATGCCATAAAGTGAAATCTTCTAGATTTTCGTTAGTCACAAGGTTCGATTCTACCACATATATATGTGTGATGCAAACCAGAAGGAAGCCTTGATAATTTTTCAATGATAACTCCTTTGCCAAGTTTATTAGAAGTTATATACATATACTTTTTTCCATCCTCAGCTGCAGACTGAGTCTCATATCCTCGGTTATATATATATCTTTAAAACTTAAAAAATATATTTTATAATTTGGAGAATATAAGGCGTTATCAATGGAAAATTTTGTTCTAATCGGTAGCCTAAATTTGGCTATACCAATTCTTTCAATCAAGTCTACATGACATGATATTATAATGACAATTATGTTTGTCATTTTTCAATCAGAGAAATATCTCTTAATCCTCAATATAGTGTGTGTTATTCCACTATCTGGTATACATATTTATTTCTCCATTTTCGTGAAGTCATTCATTTCAGTAATAGATATAAATGTCAGTAAAATGATCTAAATCAAAATTTATTTATTGAAAATACAACACACGATAGTTAAACATAAAACTTTTAAAAACGACATTATTAAAACAAATGGTTAAAATATATAATAATTATTAATGGCATACTGGAGACTATTTGTTAGTCTCGTTACAGGAAACTCGATTATTAGTGTGGATAGCCTCGTCGAAATTATTGACAAAATCAGCAGTATCATTGAGGTGTACTATACCCTCGAAGTGTTCTGTAAAATTCACTTCGGAAAATGATTTAGATCTAGTAGGCCGAATCATATAAATATTAATGAGGAGTTCATCTTTTTTTTTCTTCCTTACTAACAACACCATAATCAAATCTAAAAATTTGGTATAACCACGCATCATGTACTGTTGTTGCAGCGTAAAGTGGCTTTTATGGAACGTTGTATAATTCTTTTCAAGCATCTAAGCTTAAATTATAGTTTCTCCACAACACCTCAATTTTGCTATAACTCTCAACATGGCTATATTGTAGTTCATGACTTTATCGAAATCTTGGAACCTTAGATTCTTCCATTCTTCCCTAGCAAGTGGAAGTGTCTGATGATCGAAGTGATCTTTCAGAGACTTCAAGAGCTCTTTGAGATCTCTTATATCAGCACAATCATCTATTATGCTTCCATCTAGGTGTTTCAGAAGGAAAATCACTGATGCAACATTTTCTTGGTTAATCGACTTATTTTTCTATTTTATGGTTTCAGATAAACCCACATATTCCAGTTTTAATTCGACATTAGTTTCCCAAGACGTGTAATTGGCTCCAGTATTATAAAGTGTCGGAAATTGGAATTTCTCAATATTAGCCATTATATATAAAATATAAAATAAAAATTTGTTAAAATTTTAATTTTAAAATGAACCGCTTACATTAATCATTACAGGAAAATAAAAAGAAATACAGTATATACAATTAAAATAATATTTCGAATATTTTCTCTGTTGGTAAATTCTCCAATAAAAGAACCGTAAATAGAGATGATAATCATGAACAATATAACGATTAACATTAAACAATTTTTTTTTAAGGATTAAACATTTTGTGAAATTTCTTGAGAAGCACTGTGATAGAAGATAAAATTTTGATGAGATAAAATAATTGAAATGAGAGTGTATTTATAGATTGAAAATATTGTTCATACCTGTTGAAAAGGTAGAAAATTTTGAAATTTTTTCTTTGTGACCGTTTGAGAAATAAACTGGAAAAAAAGTTAATCTGAAATTTTTATTATAATTAATGAGCGTTAATGGGTTAAAACAAAAAATCAATATGAAAAATTAACAGAAATCAATTTAATAATTAAATTAGAGATTTATATACAGGTGGATAAGCCTCCATTTATAATAGTATAAAACGGCATAACCCACCGAGATAATAATATATATGGCGGTTAAGCCGTGAGAGATAATAATATATATGACGGCAAAGCCGTCCGAGATAATAACACAAAGGCGGGAAAGCCGTCCATGATAATAATATGAACCAAAGCCGTCCGAAATATTGACAAAAAAATATTTATAGTGCATCAGACATCCATAATATAAATAAATAAAATAAGTACTAGGCGACATACTGCCCTGTGTAAAACTATATATTTTATAAATTAATATATTCACCTTATCATAGAGTGATCGTGCTGATAACGTGTTATAATATATGTAGTATTTTATCGGATGAATATATATTATTTAGGGTTGAAATATTATACCTGTGAAAAATATGAATATGATAAATATTAATCAGATAAGAGAGAAAGTGTTTATATATATAAGAGAGATATGGTTTGTTGATGAATGAACAAATGTACAACTAGTTTTTCACCAAAATATTAGAAATTGTTTCCACCAAAAACACAAAAACATAAAAAATGTGGATTGTACAATAAAAATAAGAAATCGATTTTCCACCCCAAAAAAGCGAAAAACATATTTTCTAGTCAAACTGTGTCTAACACAAAATATTCGTGGTGATTGGTTGGGCTGTATGAATTTTCAACAGCCCTTAAATAAGTAGTAAGTACCACAATCTTTATGTATCAAATCAGTTTTAATTTTACTATGGATCTCATATGTTTCTACGCTCTTAGAAAAAGTGTTGCAACCTTTTCTAAAGATATTATTTTAAGGATTTATAGACGGTATGTTCTTATTTTAACAAAAAGCACGTTTTTACCACATAAAAAATAAAAAATAAAAAAATTCCTACAATTTCATCTACCACTAAATTATAATACAATTAATTTAAGGACATTCTAAACAAAACATATGTGTTTTCCAAAAGTACCACACAATCCTAATTGTTCCAAAAATATTACAACATTTTTCTGTTCTAAATATATCACAAATTTAAAATAGTTTTAAAATTTAAAATTTAAATTGAAATTCTAAATCCCTTGCCTTTATAATTAAACCATGAACTCTAATTAGTGTATCCAAATCTAAAAATTTAAATTCTAACTCTTAAAATTTACTTTCTATGTTTGTGGTATTTTTGAAATTTTTGGGAATGTGGTATTTTAGAAACTTTGGAGACTGTGTGGAATTTTTGAAATTTGATGTAGTTTTGTTGTGGTATTTGAAGTAGTTTTTGTGGTTTTTAAAGAATTCCTCTTAATTTAGAGCTATATCCCAACCAATTGTGTAATTATTTAGTAACGTATTATCTACTGTGAATATCATTTTCTTTTCAGTTTTTTTTTTGAGTTTGTCTTATATGCATTAATAGATTATGACTTGCAATAGACACCAGATATTCCAAGATCTTACTCGCCACATTTTCATCCTAAATTTTAGGAAAATCTGTTTTTTTTTTTTTTTTGAAGATATTATTTTCATTGACAAAAAAGAGAAGATATTATTTTCAAGGTTTTTCTGGATAGGAGTGTATTTCTCTATGACTTATTGTGGGAGATTAGTTAATGTATTGCTTTCAAATTTCTAAAGGTCCTTTCCCTTTCCCAACTGCTACCTTCCTGCCTATTTACTTGCTTTCTCATCATCATCATCATCATCATCATCATCATCATCATCATCATCATCATCATCATCATCATCATCATTCATCATCATCATCATGTAATTCTATGTAGAAAACATGAATGGATAGTAGCAGGCTTGCATGTCATTATTTTCACCCATCAACATCATTATTTACCATAAACAAACATAATATTGTGTTATTATGTCACCAAGTATAAAATTCCTCATGAAAAATGCTTTAAATTAACCAAAATCCAGACATCATAGATATTGACATATCAACCATCCCAATTACAAATATTGACTTGCTATATATATAATACCTTCACTAGACCAACTTCAACGTATTACATATATAATATATATGCTTCGAATATCTTCTTGGCCTTCAAATCCAATCTCAGGTAAAGCTTCTAAAGTAGCGATATTGGTACGATTCAATCGAATCGAGTAAAAATCCATCTTTCATTTGGGTTAAATTGATTTGATTGAGCCGCGCCAATATCACTATTACGAACAAATTCATATATTTTATGTAAATTATGTCTCTTCTAATATTGTAATGGTTTTTGCAAACCATGCCTTCCTCTTAACTTGTTTTATTTGCGGAGAAATGCAAATTAAATTTATCTGCTTTAATAAGTATAGAATTGTTCTTTATCAAACAAGTTATTGAATCAAAATTATAGGAGAATTTGCGTCGGAGTAGGCAAACATTTTCAATCACAATTTTGATATTTTCTGCAAACTGATGATTAATTTTTCTCTTTAATTACGTTAGCCAAAACCACTCTACTTTTCTTCCGAATATAAGATTCTAATACCATTATATTCTCAAACGAAGAACCTAAATAAAATATCAAACTAGGTATGTAAGTCTAATTTTGCAACAACAAAGAAGGTATTTTATTGTGGCCTTACGCATATACCTTATTCCCAAGGGCACAGGTTGGTACGATTTAAATCTTAACACTACAAGTTTTGAAGATATCATAGAACGTATAAAAACCATATGAAGAACGTATCGTATCACTAGAAAGAAAAAAAAAACGAAAAAGCAAACCAAAGCAAACTTCTGTACTCAAACATGGAATCTCAAGCGTTTCAAACACATTCAATGATATTACTATCATATCCCTAGTATTAATGTTAGACAAATCATTTTTAATTACATAAAATAATAATTCAAATAGTAATATTATATAAATATTAAATTATGGAAAATATAATTAATTTTAATTGTGGATAAAGATTGTTATTTGGAAACGATAATCTCATCTCCGACTATACATTCAAACGAATTAATTACACTCATAGTACCAATATTCGCATTCACATATATTATTTATATGCACAATTGATCTTCACGTGCATAGTTGTTATTCACGGTTGGAATTTCATTACTCACTGTTTCGATTTCGGTGCCCTTGGTTTCTTCAGGTGTTTCACCATTCACATGCATAATAACAAAAAAATATGATTCACGTGAATCACGGACATTCACAATTGCATGTTTTTCAATTCATATGACCATCAATTGTGAACATATCACATACATGTGAATGTATTGTCTACGTAACTGTACTTTTACAATTGCATAACGTAGGTAATATAATGTTTCATTATATGGATAATTTTAAATGATCACGACTTTATTATATATTAGATGATGTCTCGTGTTATGCACATAATAAGTTTAATAAAAAATATTGTTGTTAAATTATTTAAAAAATTGTGTTGATAGTTTAAATTTAAATCTATGATATAATTTATATTTATTTTATAGCATAGTGAAAGTTAGAAATATTATTAACATAAAGTTTTAGTCATTACAAATTTAAACTATATTCTATATTTATCATGTTAAAGTTTCTAAAGTAAAATTTACTATCAAGTTCATAAACTAAATTAAATTTTAATTTTTGAAAAATAAAAATATTTACTATATTTTCATGTTATGCTCGTTGTGATCCAAAGATGAATATGACAAAAAAATTCTATGTTATGAAATATATTATTACACTTAAATTTCACAAATATAAAATATTCTAGTTTTTCATATTTGATTTGATTATTGATTTTAACCCAAAATTTGAATTAACCAAGATAAAATTTTAAAGTAGATGTCTATAAATAAAAGTATTGCTATTATAATTGATCATTTTTAGTACATTTCTTTTATGTTATTAGTCCACTACTCATTTTTGCATTTAATGTGAGTTTTTTACAAAGAAATTAGATTATGTAATATATGTCCATTTTTTTATAATTTTAAATCAAGGCATATGAATTTTTTATTTATTATTAACTTAACATTATATAATTATTAGTTTTTATTTTCAATAATAATATAAAAATATATAATAAAGAATATAAACAAATATATGTATAATATAAGTGGATATCTAAGTTTTATTCGAAATATAAGTGGATATCTAAGTTTTTTTATTCGAGATGAATACTATTATATATGTCAATTTAAAAAAGCAAAAAATTATAATAAATGCATCAAAATAAACTAAAAATCTCAAAAAATTGTGGAGCCGTCACGTAGGACTAAATTGCTTCTTCTTTAATATATTTAAGATTTTCCAATAAAGAGAAATGGTATATATCCATATTTAATTTTTCAAAAAAATAATAAACATATTTTTCAAAAATGTTTATCATTTATATGTTAATACTAATTTAACTCACTCGGTATCATCAGTAGATATTGTAATCCTTACCAAAAAAAACTATCTAAATCACAAATTAGTTTGGATAAAATATCATATTTTAATATTATTTTTAAAAACTACCTATTTTATAAAAATAATCTAACTTAAAAAATTAGGGATTGTAATAAGAGCTATTAAGCTAAATGGCACTTGTTAGGTTTTTTGGGGATATGACCATTTATAATGAGATAGTTGAAAAAAGTATTCAACTCTTTTTTGGGGTTAAATTTACTTAACCTGTTATAACCAAAAATGTTTATCTTTCTTGCCATGTGGATAATATATTAATATATAACAAAAATAGAACTTATTGGAGAATACGTGAAAAAACTTTACTTTTCTTGTCGTGGTACCATCGAAATTTTCATATTTATCTTATTTACTAAAGTTTAAAAACAATTATTTAATAGTATATATTTTCTTTAAAAATATATATCAAAAATCATAATTTTTACTCATTAAATTAACACTTGTTTTTATGTAATTTGGACACTAAAAAACACAAAATTTTCTTATTTTTTTAGATAGATAATTGTATTTCTTGTTTTTATTCTCAAAAAATAGTTACTAAGAATCTAAAAAATTATTTAATTAAATTTTATTTATTTATTTTGAATTCAGTCGCTAATTTTTGTCTAATATATAATCACAAAAATATGATACATAGAAAATAATACATGATATAAAAGTGTAGAGGTAAGATTTTGAATTTGATTAAACAAAATATTTTTATTCTTTTGGTAAGGAGACGGGGAAACTCCTCTATCAATGCATTAAGAAAATAAAAAAGTCCATCACCTAAACAAGAATTAGACGCTGTTTAGCAAGACCCCTGCTGTCATCTAAAAGAATCGGTTTTACATCAACCGGAACCACATCAAAAGCATGAAAACCCAATTGTAAAAAAGTGCTAAATTAGCTAAACCATAAGCTAGATTGTTCGCTTCTCAACTAGCAGTCAATCACACAACCACTTATCCAACCAAAAGAGGATGCTCTCACCATCTCCTATAGCCCAACGAGTACCTGGCAGAACAACATCACACAAGTTTCTTGCTACACTACACCAAGTCGGAGAGCATGTCCCTTTGGACACTAGCCAAGTCTCTTCTTGTCTCGTTGTTAGCTTGTACTTACTCTTTAACACCTTAGCCCATAAACTCTCATTCGAATGTAATAGTCGCCACACTATCTTGGCCAACATAGCTATGTTCATATTTGAAGATCGACGAATTCCCAAACCACCGTCTTTCTTAGAGCGACAAACTCTATCCCACGAAATCAAGTGTTGTTTTCGGTTCTCATTAGTGCTGCCCCATATGAAATCCGAGCACATTTGTCCAACTTTTCAAGAGTAGTCGCATGTAAGGCAATTGTACTCATAGAGTGAATCAGTAAAGAAGATAGGACAGATTGTGTCAAAGTCACCCTTCCAGCAAAGGATATCATCCGACTTTTCCATCCAGCTAGCCGCGACGAGACTCTCTCAACAATACTTCCAAATGTTTCCTTATTTATTCTCTTATGAAGAATAGGCATACCTAGGTACTTCCCTAGATTATGTGTCGGTTTAATGCCACTAAGTTCGCTAATGCTCCGACGTAATTCACTTGAGACATTGTTCGAGAAGAAGATCTTTGACTTTTCTAAGCTTATCTTTTGACCTAATGTCGAGCAGAATTCTTGTAAAAATCTTCTTACCACTTGCACTTGTGTAAGAAAAGCTACAATAAACAAAATAAGATCATCACCGAAGCACATATGCGATAACTTGGGACCCCCTCGGGATAAATAGATAGCTTTCCTTTCATTTCGCTCAGTAGTCGCTTCGATTAAATGACATAGTCTCTCTATGCATAACACAAACAAATACGATGAGAGAGGATGTCCCTGCCGAATTCCTCTTTCCATCCTGAATCGCTCAGTAAGCTCCCCATTCAAAAGCAAACTCATAGATGGACCCTTAACACATGTCATTATCCAATTAACCCATTGCTTCGAAAAAACCAGCAACTTCTAAAGTATCTTCTAAGAAATCCCATCGAATTCGATTATACTCTGTCTCAAGATCTAGCTTTAAAAGCATTCATCCCCTTCTTCATTTCTTACGTCAAATTGAATGGACCGCCTCCAGAACAATAATAATATTTTCTGAGCTTAGTCAACCTGGTATGAAACTAGATTGTGCAGGTCTAATCAAACACATCATAACTGGTTTGAGTCTTAAAACCATAGTCTTCTTAATGATATTGAAGAACACATTACAAAGGCTAATTGGCCGAAATTTAGTGATCTTCTCCGGACTCATAACCTTTGCTATCAGTACTACCAACGCATCCTTCAAATAATTTGGTAAATGCCCAATCTCAAAAAATCGCAACAAAAATTTCGTAACAGAGGAACCAATAACTTCCCAACACTCTTGGTAAAAGACTGGCTGGTAGCCATCAGGTTCCGGAGCTTTGTATTTCCCCATAGAACGCATTTCCTTCTCCCCTTCAATAGCAACAAATGGCTTATTCAATTCGGTCTGCTCTTCATCCGATAAATTAACCAAGAACAACGAACAAACTATTATAGTATTTAAAAGTTGAGTGAATGTTGAATAATAAAGTGAAAAGATAAAATGAAGTAGAATGTTCGAAAATAAAAAAGTGGGGGTTAAATATGTACACCATTGTACATGGTTTAATAGTTTTATTCACATAGTGGATTTGTTAAACTAGAAAGAAAATAATTTCTTTGCTGCACTAACGGAATATAATTTTGTTTATTTATCTTTTCAAGAAATTAAAAATATCACTATTAAATCTTATTTTAGAGATCTTATTATATAAATCGGAACGCGTTTAACGTGAGTGAGACACGTAAGCAAAATTATAATTAATAAGATCATGACACGTGTCATTGTTAATTAAGATCATGACATGTGTTAACGCAATATTTAAACTAATGGAAACTTTCTTATTGTTAGTTTTTTATTTTTCTGAAGAAATAAAATAACAAAAAGAAAATGAGTATTTTATTTTAAATGGAAACTACAGAAAAATATTAATATTATAAGATTAAAATAACAAAAATATACAATGTATAAAAAATATATCGATAATTATTTCTCATAATTTTGATAATTGATAATTATGGATATTTGTAATTAAAATTTACAAAAAATCTAATAATAACTAAACTTTGACTTTATAGTCGATTATAATATATAATCACTTGGGTTATTATTTTTAAATTAAAATATTTTACATTTACCCGCATATCACATGAGACCTAATCTAGTATCATAATAACACTAAAAATATTAAGAATTATTTTGAAGTTTAGGATTTGAGTTTTTTTTATTATTTACGGTTTAGAGTTGAGTTTTTAGGATTAAAAATCTAGGGTTTAGTGATATAGACATAAAATTTAATTTTCAAATTTTAAAATTTTATATTTGTTTTGCAATTATTTGGAAAAATAAAATTAATTAATTTAAAATTTACAATAGTATAGGATAACTTTGGTAAATTTTAGAGATTTACCAAAAATTTCCTTTTATTTCCTAAACAACATTTTATCTTCTATTTTTCTCTTTTTCCTTTTTTTTTTGAACAGAGGGTGGTAAACCCGAAATACAAGATAAATAAACACTTTTAACCAACTCAAAAGCCGGTAGGCATAAACAATACATTCGGAGACAAATTACAAACCCCGCTAACAAACAAATTAGAAGCACTCAAACCAACAAACCAAATCAACCTAAAGTGCAGTTCTTTAGAAATCAACAACCGAAACACAACAAATCAGGCTAAATAAGCTTGAATGGTTGACAACGATGAAATACCACATAAACATGCTACTCTCTTGCAAAAAGAAGGTCATCCCTAGCTGAACCCGAGACCAAAAACCAAGAAGTGGTTAATACCAAAGATCAGACGGATCTTAATCTAAATAGATGCCAAAGATTCGAAAGACGCTCAAAAAGGGAGATATGGAAAGCTGAAAATAGAGAGCGACATCGAGAGCTTCCAGAACGGAAATAGGACAAAACAGGAACTGATAAACACAAAGGAACCAAGGGAAGCAAGCCTCTAACCAGTCCAACAAGTCACAACAACCCATACCCTTGACCTTTAACTAAACCGGGAACTACCATCTTAAAAAACCAAGACAAAGCTCAGCCACGGGGAGACCGACCGACTTGACGGAGCGGAAGCGAGGAGGAGGCCGGAAAAGGAGAAACCAACAAAAGGAAAGTCGTCGGATCTGAAGGACAAGACAGAGCTACCGCTACCACGGAGATCGAGAAAGGGACGTTGCATATGTGCATCGTTGGCTTGGGAGAGCCCGACGTCGTAACCACTATACCGACAACGACGATGAACCGCTGATATAGTTAAATAAGGAGGTGCACGTGTACAGCGGATATTGGTAGCGAGGAAGAGAGAGAGAGCGTCCACGTCTCAATGGATTACTGGTGGATTCACAATGATGGTTTTCGTAGAGAATCGTTAAAGGGTGGAGAGGCCATTGATACTGTTTTATCCTTTTTGTTGCTTGAACAATTTTTTCTCTCTCTTACTCTATAATTGGTGTGTCGAACTCATTTCTGTGTGAGAATCAGTTCTTCTTTGTTGATTCTCTGCTGGTGAGTATTATAATCTTTGTCTGAAAACATTAGTTCTGTTTTGATTTTAATCGAATATATTTATCGTTATCAAAGGTATCAGAGCTTCAGCTTCCTCGGAAAACAATGGTGGAAACCAGATCTCAGGCGCAGGGAAAAAGAGAGATGGGTCGGGAAGATGAAGATCCGAGCCACCTTCGTTTCCAGAGCTTGGAGAAGACGATCTCTGACTTAAATATGAAAATGGATGCAAACATCGCCGATATCTTTGAAGCCATCAAGCTTGTCACGGTAAACTCCTCTGCAAGTCATGATCGTAACAATCATAGAGGTTTCGAAAGATCTCACATGTTCTCTGAAGGTCAAAACTCCAGACACCAGAGAAATGATACAAACCAACATTACTCTGGAATCACTCGGATGCGCAAGCTGGACTTCCCCAGGTTCAGTAGTGACAAGATTAAGGATTGGCTCTTCAAGGCATATCAGTTCTACCTCATTGATCAGACTCCAAAGCATCTGAAAGTCGGTATGGCAGCGATGCACTTTGATGATCTGGCAGCGGCTTGGCACCAAACTCTTGTTGAATCTGAGGTAGATCATTAGGGTTTACAGGAATGGAGTCATATAAGGTTCTTCTGAAGGAGAGGTTCGAAGAAATCCTTGATGATCTCATTGCAGAGCTCAAACAACTACAAGAAGTTGATGGAATCATGGAGTATCACGCTAAGTTTGAGCAGATACGCATACGCGTAAAATTATCTGAAGATTACTTGGTCAGTGCTTACCTGGCTGGCCTCCGTATTGATACACAGATGCACATACGGATGTTCCAGTCATATACCATACGCCAATGTTTGATGCTTGGGAAGTTGTATGAACAGGCACACCCACACAAGCAGGGGCTCTCTGGTTTTCACCAGAAGGGAAGTACAAATTCTCATAAAGGAATATTGCCAATGAAGAAGGATAAATTGGAGAAACCAGTTAGTTTGATTAAGGTTGATAAGGGAAAAGGAGTGGTTAATCAACCCAGAAAGTTCTTGACCAATGAGGAGATGAATGACAGGAGATCAAAAGGGTTGTGTTACTATTGCGATGAAAAGTATACACCAGGACACTACCTCCCTCATAAGAAAACTCAATTGCATTATATAGAAGGCTGTGAAGAGGAGAATGAGACAGAGGAGGATACTATGGGAGAGACAGTAGAGGATGAGAAAGAAACAGCCCAAATATCTATCAGTGCTTTAGCTGGTATAGTTGATTGTAGCACCATGAGGGTGAAAGGAATGCATGGAAAAAGACCCTTGTTTACACTTATTGATTCAGGGTACATTCATAACTTTATGGACAAGGACATGACTATCAAACTAGGCTGTAAACTTGATGCTGCAGGGTTGGTAAAAGTGTCAGTGGCTGATGGAAGTAAGAGGAGTGTGGAAACCAAGGTAGATGGTTTTTCATGGAATTTCCAGCACTTAACATTTGAAGTTGACTTCATGGTGATAAAACTCGGGGGTTATGATATGGTTCTGGGTATATAGTGGTTGGAAACTTTAGGTCCTATCACTTGAGACTTCAAGAGAATGGAGATGAGGTTTAAGTATGGCACTCAAATTGTAGCCTTGCATGGACTCAAGAACAATATTATGAGAGAAGTTAAGGCCAAGAAAATGGACAAGTTGACTTAAGAAACAATGCACCTGGCTATGCTTACTATCCAAGATCTGGAAGGTTCAGTACAAGGGGAGTTATACAATATCAACAGGATGGGTTCAAGCTCAGGGGGAATAGATGATCTGGTATATGAGTTCACAGATATCTTTGAAGAGCCAACCAAACTGCCACCATTTAGAACCAATCATGATCATCAAATTCCACTTTTGGAGGGGTCTAATCCTGTAAATCAGAGGCCGTATAGGTATGCCATTCACCAGAAGAATGAAATTGACAAAATCATTCAGGAATTGTTAAAAGCTGGAACAATTCAAGATAACAATAATGCTTATGCTTCACCAGTTGTGTTAGTAAAGAAGAAGGATGGGTCCTGGAGGTTATGTGTAGACTACAGAGGGCTCAACACCATGACAATCAAGGACAAATTCCCCATTCCCTTGATTGAAGACTTGATGGATGAGTTAGGGGGCTCTGCACTTTACACTAAGATTGATCTCAGGGCAGGGTATCATCAGGTGAGAATGGATCCCAAGGATGTTCATAAAATAGCTTTTAAAACATATGGAGGACACTAAGAGTACTTAGTCATGCCCTTTGGCTTGACCAATGCCCCAGCCACTTTCCAAAGCTTAATGAACTCCATTTTCAACCCTGTTCTGCGCACGTATGTACTGATCTTCTTTGATGATATTTTAGTATATAGTGCTGACATATAGTTGCATCTCTAACACTTACGGGTGGTGTTTGAATTGATGAGAGCACACAACATGTTTGCTAAGTTAAGTAAGTGTTCCTTTGAATCTACCAAAGTTGAGTATCTGGGCCATTACATTGAGGGTAATGGGATCTCTACAGACCCAGTTAAGGTGCATGCTGTTAATGACTGGCCAGTTCCTAAGTCCTTAAAGTAACTCAGAGGATTCTTGGGATTGGCAGGCTATTACATACGGTTTGTGAAGAACTTTGGGTGATTGCTAAGCCATTAACTGTACTAACCAAGAAGGATTCTTTTAGCTGGAACAATGAGGCCCAAACAGCTTTTGAAGAATTAAAAAGGACCTTGTGTGAGGCTCTAGTATTGGCACTACCTCAATTTGAAAAACCATTCATTGTGGAGACTGATGCAAGTAGTCAAGGAATAGGTGCAGTATTAATGCAAGAAGGTCAACCACTTGCATACATAAGCAGCCATTTGAAAGGAGTTCAATTAGCATTGTCTATTTATGAAAAGAAGCTTTTGGTTGTGGTCTTTGCAGTGCAGAAGTGGAGGCACTATCTGTTAACAACTCATTTCATAATAAGAACATACCAAAGAAGTCTCAAGTACTTACTTGAACAAAGTAAACACATCTATTCAGCAACAATGGCTACCAAGGCTTTTGGAATTTGATTATGAGATAGAATATAAGAAGGGGAAGGAGAATATTGTTGCTGATGTTTTATCCAGAATGGAAGGAGCAGAAATTCTGCAAATGTCAATGACAGTGTTGGAGTGTGATTTGTTGAAACAAATACATGCTGGCTATGAAGAGGACATGACAATTAAGGACTTGATTGAAGATATTAAAGCTGATCCAAAGGCACATAAACACTACTCTTGGAGACATGACATATTAAGAAGAAAATGCAAGATAGTGGTACCAAACTCTGTGAAAATTAAGGATACAATATTGGATTGGATGCACAATTCAAGTGCTTGTGGACATAGTGGAGAGATGCAACACACCAGAGGGTGAAAGGAATATTCTATTGGAAGGGAATGGCCAAGGAGTTTCAAGCATACATAAGAAGTTGCAGAGTGTGCCAGCAGTGCAAATTTGACAATGCAGCATCACCCGGCCTCATCCAATCCCTACCTATTCCCAAGAAAATATGGACAAACATCTCAATGGACTTTATTGAAGGGTTGCCTGTGTCATTTGGGAAAACAGTGATCTATGTAGTGGTGGATAGATTGTCTAAAGCAACACATTTTGTGGCATTACAGCATCCATACACAGCTGGGACAATGGCTCAAGCTTTCCTGGATAACATATTCAAACTACATGGTCTTCCTCAAGCCATCGTAAGTGATAGATACACGGTGTTTCCTAGTGAATTCTGGCAAGAACTGTTTTCTCTGCAGGGGGTTACTCTGAACATGTCAACAGCTTACCATCCTCAGAGTGATGGTCAGACTGAGGTGGTAAACAAATGCTTGGAGACGTACCTACGATGTATGTGTATGGAACGACCACATATTTAGAGTAAATGGCTGCCATTAGCTGAGTATTGGTACAACACCACCTTCCAGAGCGCCATTCAACTCACACCTTATGAAGCTGTGTACGGCAAGCCTCCTCCCCAACACTTGCCTTACTTGCCTGGAGAATCAAAGGTAGCTGCAGTAGCCAAAACATTACAGGACAGAGAGAATATGCTGTTGCTTCTCAAATTTCACTTACTCAGAGCTCGGCATAGAATGCAACAACAAGCTGATAAGCACATGACATAGAGGAACTTCAAAATTGGTGACTTTGTCTTTATGAAATTGCAGCCATACCGGCAACAATCTGCGGTTCAAAGGCCAACTCACAAACTATCTCCTAAGTACTATGGACCATACAAGATACTGGATAAGTGTGGTAAAGTGGCCTACAAACTCCAACTCCCAATTACATCTCAAATCCATTATGTTTTCCATGTCTCACAACTAAAACGAATGGTTGGTAATCACTATGAAGCTCTAGAATTACCAACTGTTCTGTCTGATACAATGATCAAGGAACCAGAAGCTATTCTTGCAAGGAAAATGGTCAAGAGACAGGGCAAGGCAATGACTATGGTTCTTGTCAAATGGGTTAATTGTGAAGAAGATAATGCTACTTGGGAGTTTCTGTTTGACTTGCAGAAGAAGTATCCTCAATTTGAACCTTAAGGATAAGGTTCTTTGGAGAGGGGAGATCTGATATAGTTAAATAAGGAGGTGCACGTGTACAACGGATATTGGTAGCGAGGAAGAGAGAGAGAGCGTCCACGTGTCAATGGATTACTGGTGGATTCACAATGATGGTTTTCGCAGAAAATCGTTAAAGGGTGGAGAGGCCATTGATACTGTTTTATCCTGTTTTGATTCTCTGCTGGTGAGTATCAGAATCTTTGTCTGAAAACATTGGTTCAGTTTTGATTTTAATCAGATATATTTATCATTATCAACCACTAAGGTCATTTCTCATATTCCGACCAAAACTGAAGAAGCTTGAGATCTCTAGAAAAAGGCGAAAGCTAAAACAGAGACATAGAAGGACAAGGAGCGGTGCTGTGGAAGCCACTGCACACTAAATCAAGCTTGAAGAAACGAGGTTGTGGCGCTTAGGGTGAAGGAGACTTGAAAGCCAAATGAAGACTAATGTAATTATTAATTTATATGAGAACACTTTAGACTCAATATTCTTTACCTAAGTAGGTTAATGTACTTGTATAAATATTGGCCGTTAGGCACAATGGTGAATAACATAAAAAAACCTTAATACACGTTAAACTTTCTGACATGGTATCAAAGTAGTAGCTAAATAATACAAATAATTTGGTTGTTTCCGATCTTGTTTTCTTCATTTCTTTACCTTAAACCCACGGTTATATACGAGTATCTTACGCCATGGTTGATGAAGTTTCTGTTACTGTGATTCGATCCACAACACGCAGAACAATTGACCCATATGATTTGTCATCAGGAGATAATCCAAGAGCGGTGATTTCATAACCTCTTCTTTGTTAACCTAATTACGATGAATGATCTACTAATATTTATATATATATATCTTGCACTAAAATCAAGGAAGAAGTTCAAGTTTGTTGATGGTACAATACTCGAACCTAATGAAAATTCTGAAGATTTGGAAGATTGGTGGGAAAATAACAATATGGTAATTTCTTGGCTAAAACTCACAATTGAATAGAATCTTTGCACTACTTTTTCAGTTCATGAGAACGCACATGATTTGTGGACTCACATCCAAAAACGTTTCTCAATCCGCAATAGAAAGAGAGTGCAAAGACTTACAAGTGAATTGGCTAATTGTCATAAGAAGGGACTAAGTATGCAGGAATACTACATGAAATTAAATCAATTATGGAGAGGATTAGCCGATTACTAAAGAGCTAAAACAGTTGAAGAAATTGCTAAGGAGAGAGAGGAAGACAAACTTCACCATATTCTTATGGATTTAGATGGTGCTGTTTATGGGATAGTTAAATCCTATTTATTCTCACGAGAGCCTCTCCCTTCCATCAATCGAATTTATCAAGTTCTGTCCCAAGTGGAAGAATCCAAATTTTATAGTCGGACATTTACAATAAAATCATAAGAGATGAGTTTTGATGTTCGAATCTCTAATCGAACAACAAACTCGAGATCTCGTCCTGTGTGTGCAAGCTGCGGTAAAACAGGTCATATAACGGAGAATTATTTTAGGAAAATCGGGTATCCTCCTTGGTGGCAAGACGAGCCACACAATCATTGTTCATTGGTTCCCTCTCTGCTGCAACTCCTTCATCGGGACGTGGTCGCAGCTCCAGATCTAGAGAAGCTAACGATGTCGTCTCTGCTCCTGCCGCGTTAGCACACTCAGCTATCAGAGAAGTGGATTACGTCGGGATCAGCGAACTCTCATACATGCAGTGGCAGAAGTTGAATCGTCTATTAGGTGAGTGTGATCAATCCGCAAGTTCTCCACTCTCTGGTAAAGCTTCTATCTCTTCTTGGATCATCGATATAGGAGCCAATAACCATATAATTGGCTCTACTCATACCCTTGCTACTATGGGTGATTAACCATCGGTTGTGATTAAACTTCTTGGTGGTCGACTCACAACTTCGATGAAACAAGGGACAGTTCAGTTGGGCAGTAATTTGAGCTTACATAATGTGTTATTTTTGGATGGTTTAAAATGCCATTTAATTTCTATCTCTCAGTTAACTCGTGGGAGAGCCACCATATTTTAGATTACTTATAGTTTATGCATTATTCAGGACCACATTATGCGTTGTGTGGTTCCTTAAAATACCATGGACGCTGCTGTTAGCGTTGTGCGGTTCCTTAAACGTAGTGCTGCTGTGTTGGCCAAGGTATTTTTCTCCGGTCTGACACTCTGATAATAGGATTTTAAGCCTATTGGGTATCAATCACTCATCGTTGTAATATAGATGGGTTTGTCAATCCATAATAGGAGTGTACTAAGCAATATGGATGTAATGGATGCTTTAAAGTCAAGCCAAATGTTAAAATGAGTTTTGTTGCTAAAAGGTCCTAAGTGAAAATGAACATAAAAAGCATAAAACAGAAAGAAGCATAAAACACTTAAATGCAAAACAGAGTGAAATCAAGAAAGGGTAAAAGGTGCAAGCAATGTAAAGCAGTTTCTGAGGACAAAGGGTAATTGACTTGGAAATTCATCCTGGTTACCTAAGTACCTAACATACCTCAAACAATGAGCTGACCCCTAGAAAGTAGCTACACATACAATCAATTCCAATTCCTTGGCAACCAATCTCAAGCAAAGCAATCACATACTTAACTGCCGTCATAGATGGTGACTACCTAGCAGGCATTAACAACCACTACTCTAGTCAACTCGTTTCCCACATTTATTAACAAAGAAGATGAGACGAATCTCTGAAACCCCCTCGGTCCGGTCACCTTCAATGACTCACATTCCGGTGTTGAAGGGCCTAACGGCGGGTCTTCGTCCCTTCCGGGTAGAAGTACAATCAACATTAAGCTGAGGTGGAACAAAAGGGATCTAAGAACAATCTACTTAGGTACTAAGGAAAACCCAGAACATCAACCCTAATCTACCCCGATCTTCAGGAACTTGGATGACTACTCACTACTCATGGGAGTAGAAGCAGATGAAACAGCAAACATAACCTTAAAGCTAAACATGCAGATCTGGGAAAAACAGATGAAGAACAACAAGAACATAAACCTAGAAATGAAGAACAGCAATGAAACAGTAAGCTAAACAAGAGATTAAAACTTACAACGTAAACAGAGATGCACAAACTAAAGAACAACCTAAGGCTAAACAAGAAATCAAAGGAAAAATAGAAGATTAACAAAAGACTTGAAAGAAAAATGGTTTTTACACAAGGAACATCAAGAACAACTTAAGGAAATGAAAACCTAAGACAAAACCTAAAAAGGAAAGAAAAACTAAAAACTTGTGCAAATAGGGGTGAATTAGGGCTTTTGTAGTGTTCAGAGAAAAACCATAATTCGCACTAAAGACAAAATGCTAATCATTGTCTTGAATCTTAGGCCTTGATTTAGGTGGTATCCGGATTTGAGTTGGTCGGGTCGGAGCGTGTTTCACTTCGGGTTTGTAAGTTCGCGATCGATCCGAGCTAAAGATCCTTGCATGGGATCGATCCAGCTGAGATGCGTCCAAAGCGTGTCTGAGATTGGGATCGATCTCGGCATTGAGTGCCTGAGATCGATCCCAACATAGGTGAGATCGATCTCGTCTGTTCTCTTCTTAGTCCGGCTTTAACTTCGTGCACTTCCTTAGCTTCTTTAGAGACATCACTAACTTTGTTGAAAGAGAGAGGTGGAGATCGATCCAAGTAAGAGCTGAGATCGATCTGAAGTGGCTATGGGATCGATCTGGTGAGTGTCGGGATCAATCTGGTAAGTGTTGGGATCGATCTGGTAAGTGTTGGGATCGATCTTGAAGGTGCTGAGTTGGGATCGATCCTGCTTCGATGCAGAAGTGCTTGAGATCGATCCTGCATAGTGTTGG
>OVBE01004020.1:0-25187 GCA_900406425.1 Iberis pinnata | reverse complement strand
TATATATATATATATATATATATATTATGGTTTAATTGGGTAACCAACCGGTTCGATGTAACAGAATCAAACTGTTGCACAAATTGAAATTAGTTTTGAAGCATCACGATCGGTATTTGGGTTCGGTTCAATTCCGAACCGAACCACCCCCTAATCGATTCGGTCTGGTTCGGAAGTTTCGGTTCAGGTTTTAATCCTAGCCCTACTTTCAGTTTTATATCGAATTAAGCTAAGACAAGAATAAATGGTTGGTTGTAACTGTGAATTAAAGCAATTAAAGATAATTAAAATGAAGTAAATCAATAAACTAAGACGTCATGAATTAGGGAATTCCACTATATTTAGGTTTAAAAGCCAAAGTTAACATGCAGGATTTTCTTTGAAAATAATTATGAACATGAAAAACACAAATAGAATAATCTCCTCTCGAAGTATTAAGCCCAATGTTTGAATTATCAGGAAAAAAACTCTCGATGTATCTATCTCATTCGACCATGCATTAATATTCAGATTCAATACGTTCATAGACATTCAGGACAATACTCTCGCAAGAAAGAACATATACTCATCTAGACTAGATCAGATCTCTAAACCAAATTTCTTTACCTTTATCTGTCTAGAATCCATGCTTCTCAAAGGCTGGGAGGAGCACAAAATAAGCATAATCAATTGACAAACCAGATAGTTTCGTTAGGAGAAAGAAAGAAGCTCGGTAGACCCCCTGGAACGAAGAATTCACCATAAAATCAGTTACAGGTACAATCCAGAGAAAAAGAAGAGTCAAGCAACCAATTTTCTTCTCTAAAAAGGAAAGCACAACCAATTACTGCTGGCAATAAAAATGGACATGGAAAACAGTTAAAGGTTTAGGACACACTCAACAATCAAAAGCTAAACAAGAAACTTGATACGGTGGTGGAGTCCAAAGGAAACTCCAAATCCAAGAGGTAGAGAAAGACTCGATGGATTTTCAAGATCCATCAAGTTGTCTTCTTTAAAAATAGTATGCTGGAACTGCCAAGGGCTGGGAAACTATTGGACAATTTGCAGGCTGAAGAAGATACACTATGAGAAATCTCTGGATATCATCTTCCTCTTAGGATCGAAGAATTCTGAAGATTTTGTAATAAAAAAACTTCGTTGTTTGAATTTTGGTAATCATATCGTAGTTTCCCCACATGGTTGTAGAGGTGGTGGACTTATATTATTATGAAAAAAGATTTAAAATTTTATCTACCATTGATGCAAGAATTGGCTATGAGAATGCACACTTCTTTGCTATGTTTTTCTATGATGATTGCAATGATATGAAAAGAAGATAAAACTGGAACTTTCTTCGATCTTTGGTATCAACAAGAAACTCTCCCTGGTTCTTATATGGCGAGTTCAATGACATAGTAAAAAACGAGGAAAAACATAGCGGACCATTAAGAGATGAAACTCTTTCATTGATTTTTGTTCTATGTTATCAGAGTGTGATCCGTATGATCTTTGTCACTCTGTAAAACCACTCTCGTGGAAAGGAACACAATACTCACATAAGGTCAAATGTAGATTGGATAAAACTTTTGGAAATAACTTTTGGTTCAAACATTTCCATAAGCGCGCTGCAAATATTTAGAATTGAGGGTTTAGATCACAAGCCGATGATCACACATCTAGATATATCTATAAAAAAAAAAGAATTTTCACATTTGATAGAAGACTAAATCAAATTCCAGAAGTTAAAGAACTGATCAAGGAAGAATGGAATTGACTTCATGGCCACTTGGTTGAATACTGTATCTCAAGGGCCAGGATAGTTCTAGTCTGTTGGACAAGAGAAGAGGCATGTAAAAAACATTCAGAAATTAATTCAAACCGGCGAAAACTGGCATTAGCGTCAAATGACCCATCTTACACGGGAAGGGCACCTACAGATCCTATAAAAAAACTTAGCAAAAGCATTTGAAGATGAAGAACAATATTGGCACCAAAGAAGCAGGCTTCTATGGCTCTCCTTGGGAGATAAAAACTCTTCATACTTCCATATTGTTACAACAGTATCTCTATTATTAAAGATGATACATAAACCATAGCGTACACTGAGGGAGATGCTACAAAAGCCATATCAAATTATTTTAGGAAAATCTTCACTTCTAGTGTTACAGCTTGTGACACGATCATTAAGGAGGCATTTAAACCACTAGTTACATAGACAATTAATAAGGAACTCATTGTGATTCCATATGATCAAGAATTAAAGGAAGTACTTTGGTCAATTCATCCGGATAAAGCTCCAAGCCCCGACGATTTCTTTGAAGCTAATTGGGAATCAATTGGGGCAGAAATATCCAAAGAAATCAAAGGATTTTTCTTTCCGAGTCATTACCCGAGAACATTAATGGGACGCATATACACCTGATAGGTCTAAAATTTAATTCCTAAAACTATACTGCAGAGACCAGAAAGCACACTTTCAGTTGTAAATCGAATCAATCTAAGACAGTAATAAAGAGTGTTTGTAACTGAAATAAACGAAGGTGAATCAATAATAAAAGCGTCAAGAATTAGGGAATCCTCAGGTAGTCATGCTTAAAATTTAGGTTATCATGCAATGATTTTCTTTGAAAATAGTTCTCAACTAAAAAGACATAAACTAGACTAATCTCCTCCCGAAGTATGAGATTTNACAAAAAAAAACCTCCCGCCGTATTTAGATAATACAAACATGCATTGTAATTAAAATTTGATAAGTTCATAAGCCACTAAGACAATACTCCCGCAAGCAAAGACACTTACTCATCTAGATTAGGCCAGATCTTTAAACCAAGTCTCTTTGTATTTATCAATCTAAAATCAATGAACTAGTTAGCTACTCCAATTCATGCATTAAGATAAAATCTAGACTGAGAACCTAACAATTTCAATCCCTTTATGAATAACCCTAACAATCAAACATGATTTCCCTCTAAAAACCTAAAACATAACTATAGAACAACTCAGACATTGTAAAGCAAGAACAAGTCAACATCTAAGAAGAACACATAATCAATAAAATAAAAATAGATATTATTAAGGAAAATCACAGTTCATAAATCTTCTCCAAATACAGGGTTCAGCTCTGTCTCTCTATATAAACTAGAATTGTCAAAGCGTAAAAAAAACAAACCTACCCAAAAGGTTTTTATATTGTAAAAAGGAAAAATAAATAAAATAGGAAAATTAGGATAAACTTGAAGACTCTTTTACAAAATATGGACAATTTTTAAATTTCTAGTAGGGGTGATGGACCGATCGATCTGGGGTCAGACCGATCTGGGGTCAGACCGATCTGGGGTCAGACCGATCTGTATGTCTTCTCCAGGCTCAGGTGGACCGATCGATCCAAGGTAGACCGATCGGTCTATATCTTATGTTTCTTCCGGATGTTTGGACCGATCGGTCCAGGCTGAACCGTTTGGTCTAGATTTTTTGTGGCTTCATTCTTCCGGATTGATCAGTCCACGACCGAATTGACTTCTTCATTCTTTACTTAGTCAAATTCCATCAAAATGTGCATAAAACTATCACTTCAAATCGAAATTGACATGCACACCTGTAAACTTGAAAATATACCAAAATTGCAAGGAAAAGACTCAGATAACACATAATAGCAGACATAAATATCCACTAAAATGTCTTAAAACCGAGTAATATCAACGTCTAATCCCAAAAATTAAATGCCCTTGGAATGTGGCGGATTATAGACAAATTGCCTTATGCAATGTCTATTATAAGATAATCGCTAAGCTTCTCTCATGAAGACTTCAAGCTATCTTACCACAACTTATCTCGAAAAACCATTCAGCACTCGTGCAAGGTAGAGCAATCTCCAACAATGTCCTAATCACCCATGAAGTGCTGCACTTTCTAAAAACATCCAAAGCCAAATTTCGTTGCTCAATGGCGACCAAAACGGACATATCTAAGGTGTATGATAGATTAGAATGAGGATTTATTAAGAAAGTTCTTCAACGGTTCGGATTCCACTCCCGATATATTAGCTGGATAGTGCAATGCATCAAAACCGTGTCATACTCCCTCCTAATAAATGGGACAGCCTTAGGCTCAGTTATTCCGTATAGAGGACTCAGACAAGGCGATCGCCTATCACTATATATCTTTATTCTTTGTAGTGAAGTCCTATCAGGGATTTGCCATCAAGCTCAAGTTAAATGATCACTAGCCGGAATCAAAATAGCAACTAGTAGGCTAAGAATAAACCATCTCCCTTTTTCGGACGATACTATGTTTTTCCTTGAGACCTTACCGAAGAGTGTAGCTACTTTAAAAGGAATTCTTGATTCCAATGAAAAACCATCCGCTAAATCAATAAATACAAAAAATCCTCTATCATGTTCTCTCGCTAGGCTCATGAACCTCTAAAGACAAGAGTTAAAGCACTTCTCAATATAAGAAAATAGGGTGGAGTCGAATAATATTTAGGGCTACCGGAACACTTTAAAAGAAGAAAAAAGATATATTCACATCCATAGTGGACCAAAGAGTCATTAGTTGGTCCAAAAAATTCTTATCATCGGCCGAAAATATGACCATTCTTAAGAGTGTACTCTTGTCAATGTCCACGTATGCGATGTCGTGCTTCAAACTCCTCATTTCACTTTGCAAGGATATTCAAACCGCCTTAACTCGCTTTTGGTGGGACTCAAATATGGGAGAGAGTAAAATGTCTTGGGTTGCTTGGTCAAAGCTTACAAGATCTAAAAATTATGGAGGTCTTGGCTTTCGCGATATACAAGACTTCAATGCTGCACTCTTAACTAAACTAAGTTGGCAAATTTGGAAAAATCCAAACGAATTTCTTGCTAAAATTCTTAAAAGGAAGTATTTTCCGAATCAAGATTTTCTCAAGAGCAATTTTCCATCTTGCTTCTCTCATGGATGGAAATGTATCTCTGTCGGCCTTGCTCTCCTAAAATCTCAAATAAGATGGGTGGTAGGGAATGGACTTTTAATCAATTTTCGGGATGATCCCTAGCTTTCTCATTTGGAGAAAAAGCAACCCTTTGGACTAGCTACTTCTATGCACAGGGAGTGGAAAGTAGCACACCTCTTAGACCCTGTCACAAGAGATTGGAGTGTCGACATAATCAAATAAGTACTCCATGCATTTGAACATCAAATTCGCGTATTGAAGCCAAGTAAATAGCAAGTCGTCGATAAACAAATGTTTCTCAAAACAAAATCAAGAGAATATACTTCTAAATTTGGATACTATGCAATATGGAATTTACGAGACAAAGAAACAGGGCCAATAATAGGTTTTCGGTACTGGATTCCAAAGAATTGGAAAATCCAGGCGCCAGGAAAGATCAAAACCATGATCTGGATCATGGGCGGATGTATTAAGGGTTGAAGGGGGGGGGGCAAATGCCCCTGATTAATTTTACAGATTTTTATTATACTAGTTAGCTACCTAGCTGATTTCTAACATTTTAGCTAAGTTATTGTATAGTTTCCCCCTTATGGTTAGATTCAATAACTCATGCCTTTTAGATTTATTTTTAATTTGTTTTGTTTAAATGGTTCTCATGCTTTTATAGTAATGAATCATTCTATAAGTATTATGTTTTTGTTTACAATAAAAATATTATATTTTTTACGTGACAAAAATGTTGTGTTATCTAATTCGTTTCTCTAACTCCCACATATTTAGCTATATTTTATTAAATTGTTTAATTATTAGAAATTATTTCTATTATATAGAAATTCATAAATTACTACATATTTTCCAATAAGATTGTCAGAATTTTATAAAATACTATCAAAACTAGATTTTAAGACTAATATACCATACATTTTTATTGTTTTCAAAATATCATTAAAATGTTTTCGGCCAAAAATACCAAAAATACCATATAAAATGTTTTTATTTTTTCTAAATGAAGTGCATTTTTTTGTATTTACACATTTATGTATTATATTTTGTTTTAAAATATAATTTATACAATATCATTATAGCATATTTAATATTTTAATCGGCGAAAATGAAAAATAATATGCCCCGGGTTAAATTTTTTTCTAGATTCGCCACTGATCTGGATAATATTCCAAGGAACCATTCCATTATGTTCAAACCTAAGGAACAGAGGCATTAATGTGACCCAATTTGCTTAAGATGTGGAAAAGAAGAATCTGACTTGTATCACTTTTTACAATGCCCTTCTCTTTACAGGTCTGGAAATCAACGCATTCTGCAAAGTAATCTCTTTCGAAACTTGCACAAACCTACAAAATCTATGCCAATCAGTCTATAAAGAAGTCGGTTTCCCTCCGATAGGTCTCAGATCAGGACCAATAGCCCCTTGGATAATGTGGTTCCTATGGAAGGCTCGAAACTTATTGATCTTTCAACGCCATATCTTAACTGTTGAGGAGACGACAACAAAAGCAATTACATCGGCTAAAGAATGGACTGAAGCACAAATTCTCATCCCTTCAAAACCAAGTGCATCCATTCTATTTTGATCTCCTCTCAATCCAATAATATCGACGGATGCAGCTTGGCGTAGTGAGTTGAAAAAGGCAGGCTTAGCCTAGAACTAAACATGACTTTTTGAAAACTGCATCTTATGTAGGGTCGGCTCTAATGGGTGAAGTTTTGGCGATTCGGGAAGCTCTATCTCAGGTTCTAGAACTAGGATACTGATCTGTAACATTCGCTTCGGATGCACTAACCTTGGTAACAACTCTTAATCATGAAGATAATGTGGCCGAATTGCACAACATCGTTACTCATTGCAGTATAATGGCTAAACAATTTAATTTTATCTCATTCACAGCTATACCACTTTCTCATAATGTGAAAGTGGAAGCTGACCTCTTAGCAAAATTTGTTCTATTTAAGTATGTAAGAACAACTGATTTAAGTCAATGAACTTTCAGGGTGCACCAAAAAAAATAGACATGTCCTTTACACCATTTTATTTATCCCATGAAAATATTTTTTCTACTTCAAACAATACAAATAATTCTTGTACTTTTCCTTATTCTTTCGTTCTTCATTTTCTTGCTTAGATAATTTTTTTGGAACCAACATCGATATTTTGTTACACAGATCGATTCATATTGTCGAAATGATCAATTTGGTATATCAAGCGACAAAAACCGTAAACGAAATAACTGTTATGAATTGTTAAAAAACCGATAAAAATAAAATAAAGCATAGACGAAACAATGGGAGAGGGTGTGTAACGCAAAAGATGGTTTTTTGCGATTTTTTAGATTTATTTAAAATTTTCAATTTACTCCTCAACATTTCAAAATTTGTTTGATTTTAAGTTTTGATAACCTACGATTTTATCCAAATATTTTTAAAAAAATTTCAATTTGACCTTAAGTTTTATCCGACCATTTTTCAACTTTTCTCAAACGCAACAACATACAAAGCACATATGACGAAGTTGATGCCATCACATAAAACTCTTGGAGAAGAAATAGTGGCTACAAAGATCATAAAAAATAAACGTGGCACTCAATTACTAGATACTCAAAAAACAAATTCGATATGATTGTTGAAGTCGCGAGTGAACTTAAAAATCCAAGGAGAGTGGGAGGCTGTAGAGCACGAAAAAGTAGAAGAGAGAATATGTAGAATGGTCCTTGATGCCTGATAGGCTTAGGATCGATTTTTACAGAGACCAGATAAGCACACTTTCAGTTTTAGATCGAATGAAGCTAAGACAAGAATAAATGGTTGGTTGTAACTGTGAATTAAAGAAATTAACGATAATTAAAACAAAGCAAATCGATAAAATAAGACGTCAAACATTAGGGAATTCCACATATATTCAGGTTTAAAAGTCAATGTTAACATGCAATATTTTCTTAGAAAATAGTTTTCAACATGAAAGATATAAATAGAATAATATTCTTTCGAAGTATTAAACCCTATGTTTGAATTAATAGAAACAAACCCTCATTGTATCTTTCTAATTCGACCAAGCAATAATGTTCAAACTAAATAAGTTCATAGACATTCAGGACAATGCTCTCACAAGCAAGAACATCTACTCATCTAAACTAGATCAGATCTCTAAACCAAATTTCTTTGTGTTTATCAATCTAATATCAATGAACTAGTTAGCTACTCTAATTCATGCATTAAGAACAAGCATAGACTAAGAACCTAACAAATTCAGTCCATTATGTAAAACCCTAACAATCAAGCGTGGTTTCCTTGAGAAACCCTAAAACCTAACTAGGAGATTACTCAGACATGGAAACGAACAAAACGTATAATTGAAGAAAGCATATTTGAAATCAATAAGCAAAAGCAAAATTGTATAAATAAAAAGGAGATTTCAAAATTCTTCTCCGTGAATGCTCTGAAGATTTTAAAAAGGCGTAAAAAGAAAATAAAATGAAGCCTAAGGCTTTTATCTTTCAAAAGGAGATAAAATAAAAATAGAAAATCTTGATAAGTTTTGAGGACAATCTCATAATTTTGGCAATCTTCCAATTGTTCTCAGCCGTAGGGAATGATCGTTCTTCAGAGGGAACGATCGTTCTGTCTTCTGGAGATCGATTATTCTATTGAGCGAACGATGGTTCTTTATGTATATAAATTTCCAAGGACTTTCGAACGATCGTTCTCTCGAGGGAACGATTGTTATTTCTGTATGTAAATTTCTAGGGAGTTTCGTACAATCGTTCCTTGTGGGTAATGATCGTTTTGTTGATACATAGAATTCCAGGGACATGGATCGATCGTGCCTTGTGGGGAACGATCATTCATCTCGTACATGGCTATGCATATATTAGGAGAACAATCGTTCTCCTTAGAGAAAAATTGTTCTCCTTAGAGAACAATCGTTCCCCTTAGAGAACGATCCCTCAATCTTCACACTTGGCCATTTTTCACCTGAAACACTATGAAATCCATCTTTTTGCTCCAAAACGACTAGAACACCTAGAATCCTGAAAAGATACCAAAATTACAAGGAAAACACTCGGATAATGCCAAATAGCAAGTATAAATACCAACTATAAAGCATAAAATTGAGTACTATCAACCCCTTCCACCCCCATACTTAGATCTTTGCTTGTCCTCAAGTAAAGCAAGATCAAATCCACGGAGGAGGCTTGACACCGGACCACACAGGAAGTCTCACAACATCGGAAACCCCAAGTTTAGACATCAAAATCTGAAAACACTAATCATAAACAACCACTGCAAATGGATTGTTTACCTCTTCCTAACAACATGCTTCATACTCTAAATCTCGAATCAATCAAACCATCAAATCATCTCAACCAGCTCATTAGATTCAATTAAATACAAATAGGTGCTTCTTTCCTCTGGAGTATCGATCAACGAGCTTTAAGTACCTTTACAATCGAAGTTCTCATACCAAATAGAGCATCAAATGACTTTTGATCCTTATCCTTTTTCCGCTTTTCTTACTTGTTTTTTCTTTTTTTTTTCTTTCTTGTCTGCTTTCTTTTTTCTTTTTTGTTACTTCTTTGCATTGCTGCACTTTTCTTTTCTTTTCTTTTTTTTCTTTTTTGGCAGTCAATTTGATGGGATGAGGAATGTTGGGGTCAAAAATGGTTACAAAAAAATTGATGTCTCAAAAGTCGTCATTAAAATGATGGTCACTCAATTCAAGAAATCTAAACCGCATAGTTATCATTACCGGGCTCAAAAACGTTATACTCAGAATCAACGTCTGAGAAGATATAAACAATCGCAATGTACGGATAAACACTTGGGTTCAGAATCCTGTCGTTCACGGACAGCACGTTTACGATACACGTTTACGACACACGTTTGAACAGATAATGTTTTAAGATGTTTACGACATACGTTCAGGTCGCCAATTGGCGAGTCAAACCTCACGCGCTTTGTATCGTCTTAGACAAATCATCTCTCATTTCATATTTTTTCGAGTTTCTATTAGAATTCTATGATCAAAATCGTAAAACTCATTCTTATCGTATAAGTCCCAAATTAATTGTATAATGGTTTCAGTTATCTTAAACATCGAAGTTACCTTATCCATATGATTATTTCCTATGATTGCAAAAGAATCGTAAAATATTTTCGTATAAGATTTAATCATATAAAACGATAACGGTTTTCTGAAGCATCAAAGATTATCACAACTATACAGTTAAAATTGTCATACTTTGGACCAATAATAAGGATGCGTCTGTATTTATCGATCGTATGAAAAAATAGCAGCTAACTTAAACACGAACGTTATATTATATATACGGTTCATATTATTATTTTGAAAATTTTATATTGTATCATCATACGAAAGGCCATTCTCTGTTGTTAGATCTAGGATACTCGCCAACAGCTTTCGCGGCCGAGGCTTTCATCTTATTGTAATATGCTCATACGATTCAGAGTAAGAAACCCTTTTGCCTTCTTCTTATTTTTAATTTTGTATTCTTATTATTTATTGTATTATGATCTCGTACTCGTTTGGCTCACAAAAATCTGGGACTTCTGAGAAAATTGGGTTTATTCAATTTTCCTTTAACATACGAAAATCAACAGTACAAATTTTGGTTCACACAGTTTGGCGCTAGAAGNCGATTTCTTTCACATCAAATAACAATATCAGACATGGCTACTAAAATCAAACTGACCAACCAGCTCGTGATGGTGCCCCACCAAATGATAACGTCGATAACTTTCTACCGACGAACGTTACTACAGTCAACGCTGATGCAAACACTGCATCGTTCGAGGAGATTAAGAAGATTTTCTCAACTCTAAAAAAAATTCGAACGAACAAGATAATCTAATGATTTCTCTCGCAAAACAGGTCGAAACCCTAGCCGTGAGAACCATAACCATCTTCCCACGCGGAACTACCAAACTCCACATAAGAAGACTTAATTTTGCAACTTTGTTTGACAGGACGCAAAATGCGCCAAAAGAACCGTCGGAACAAAATCCCGACAAAACTACTCCTGGTGCAATGTTGAAAAATGTTAACAACCTTCCATCTTTCGATGAAGAAACAGAAGAGAACAAAGTCGAGCGGGTTAACTTGGAATCCAACAAACAGTCTGATCCTTTGGATGAAGACGCGGATGACCTCCCAAGTAGAAGAAAAGACCACTCGACTCGGAAAGATCCTCAGTTCGACAAACGCATGACATAAAAGGAAAAAACAAATCTTTTGGGTAGAAAAAGAGAAACTGGCTGAGGGCCATTAGCGATGATCTCGACGATATTCGCGATCTCCATGACTACATCGCCAAAATCGCTACGGAAGTCCAAGCGGTAAAATTGAAAATTCACCATGCTACCAGTGCGGCACCAAAGATCAACAGACTCCTCGAAGAGGCTCAAAAAACCCTATTTACGATGCGTATAACTAAGGCACAAATCTATGACCCTGGGAAAATTAAAATCCTCTTGTATGACAGAACCACCGATTCAAAAACTCACATACAAACCTTTCATATCGCGATGGCAAGATACAAACTTAAGGAGGGCGAAAAAGATGCAGGCTTCCCCTTCTTTTCCTCGACCACCTCCAATGAGTGGCGCTCGAATGGTTCTCCCGACTCAGAGCCCAGTACTCTTGAATCTCCGCCTCGATCAGAGGGATCAGAGTTCGTATGTATCCATATGCCTAGACATCTTATCCATCTCGGTCTCATACGAATATTCAGAACGATGAGTACGCCAAAAGACGCCCATGTAACCACGACACTCGCGATACTCCCCAAAGGACCTATTTGCATCCTTCAGCTAATCAAAACCAGCCACAAATCAAGCTAAATGATCTGCCATTATCGAAGCAACCTCACGCTTACCGTGCTTAATCGCATGCCAAACCTGAGACGCTTGCCCCAGCGACGCCGTTTTGATATCTTTCTTCAAGAAAGAATTCTCCGATTCGAGTTTCGTGGCCTTGAACCAATCTGTTCGCGCCTCTAGGTCACTTTCCTTGATAGCCTCTTCCATCTCATGGAGACCTTACCGAAATCCATCTCACGGAGACCCTACCGGAATCTCCCCCATACACAAGCGCGAAGTCTCGGCGTACTGCTTCGACCTCACGAACCCTTCTGCATCAAAAGGTTGAGTTGGCGTAACATTCAGAAAGTCAAAGAATCTGGCTCCAAATGACGGTATCGAGATCTGANGGAGGCGATCCTCCCCCGGCATGGGCAGTATTGCCTTCATCAAAGGTAGCATGCCCATTCTCCGGAGATCTTTCCCTCTCCCTCTCGGGAGGCATCTCATACGGAGTAATATTCTCTATCGCTAGCACTTCTTCCTCTTTAACGGAAATGTGAGGATGGGCTCGAGCGTTATATATGTTAGGCTTTGACATACCAAACAGATCCTCCGGGTGTGAAGGAAGAGGATCGAAAACTACGTAAAAAAAAAGAATATATGTTAGGCTTTGACATACCAAAAACAACTCAAATATCCAACCGTATGTACCCTTTGGATCGTATTTCCGCCTAAAATAGGAAATTTATTCTTCTTCAACAGAGACACTACTTATACGAACGAAAAAGTAGTGTTTGCTCCAATTGTGGAGGTTAGATTGGAATGATTGAATGATCGTCATATAGCTCTGCGGTGTCAGGTAATACTTGAGAGGCTTACCCGAACTCCTCGGGTGAAGAAATGTTGTCAGATAATCGGCATCCAGGTCCATCCCTCGCTCGTAGCTCAAGACTAAGACACCAATGAGGTGCTGATGGCCACGCGGCAAAATCTGGCTGATCAATAAACCATATTGATCTAAAAACTCGACTATAACTCTCGGAATGGGAAACCATAGTCGGCAAAATAGTATGTGCGCCTCATAGCAAGTAAAACAGCCATGAGTCGGGGAACAAGCGTCTTCCCCATGTTTAGGCAGGCGAAACTACGCATCATCTGGAACTTTGCAACATACTAGAATAGTGGTCAGGAAGGACACCCTACAATCCCTCAAGCTGTTGGTGTTCTTGGCAAACTTGGGCCTCGACGGACACCACGACTCGGTAGGTGGAGACACCATGCCACATGTTTCACACCAGTACGCTTTTACTTCCTCCGAATCAATCGGATGTCTTAAATATTTGACCTTTGGCACAACTCCCCCATCTTGAATTTGTAGGCTTTCGGGTCTAAAATTCGATTGCAACGCATTCGTGGCAACTCCCACATTTGGATTTATAACGAAATTAGGAAAACAACAAAGGATTGAGATAAAGAAGATTTTCTACCTTTACAAAACTTCATGGAAAAGTGAATCAGTGAAAAATTACTTCTCAAATTTATAGGGAAGTTTTTACTATTCATCTTCGAACTTTTAAGCCATCAATTCCACCTGACTTACCTAACATATACCTCGCAAGAACACCTTAACGATTCTTACGAGCTGGGGGCTAATTGTTTGGGTTAAAAACGGTTACGAAGAAATCAATGTCTCAAAAGCCGTCATTAAAATGATGGTCACTCAATTCAAGAAATCTAAACCGCACAATTATCATTGTCGGGCTAAAATATGACATACTCAAAATCAGGGTCCAAGAAGATTTAAATAATCTAAATCTCCGAACAAACACTTCGGTTTCAGATCTTGTTGTTCACAGACAACACGTTTACGATACACGTTTACGACACACATTTAAGCAGATAATTTTCAACGCGTTTACAACATACGTTCATCTCATTAATTGGCATGCTGAACATAGCGCGTTCAGCTTGCCAATGGGTTATGACAACTATACGATTAAAGTCGTCATTCTTTGGAACGGTCATAAAGATGTGTCTGTATTTATCAATCGTATGAAACGATAGCAGCTAACTTAAAAGCCAACGTTATCTTTCCTAAACGGTTGATATTTTTATTTTGCAAATTTTCTATCATATCATCGTATGAAAGACCGGTTCTCCGATAGAAATCGTAAAAATCGCCTAAACTGTAAAACGGCAAAACAAGGCCTAAAGCACGATAACGGCCCACTTAAAATTCCAGATGATAATTCGGCCCAAGTGCAATGACGGTCGTAACTTATTCTGCAAGATGTAAAGAAATGGAAGAAAACTAAGAAAGGAATATTTCCGCAGTAAAATAAACTCAAAAAGAAAGATTTCTACAGAAGAATCAAAGACGAAAAAGAAAAGCATATTAACCTTGAATTCTATATAAGAGAGATGATGAGAAAGAGCAGAGAAACGTTCAATTCTCTACACCGAAATACTTAGGGCTTTAGGTTATTTTTCATTCTTAGCGAATTACAACTTAATTAGGTTTATCAGTCTTCGTTGTTAGAACTAGGATACTCGCCGACACCTCTCGCGGCCGAGGCTATTATTTGATTTTAACACGCTCATACGATTCAGAATAAGAAACCCTTTTTCCCTCTTCGTATTTGTAATTTTATATTCTTATTATTTATTGTGTTTAGATCTCGTACTTGTTTGGCTCATAGAAATCTGGGACCTCTGGAAAAGTTGGGTTTACTCGATTTTCCTTTAACTAACAGAAATCGATAGTGCAAATTTTTGTTCCCACAAGGAAACGGATTTTGAGGTCCGCTGATCGATCTCTCTTTTACCATTTTTGTTTTAGCTGAAGGAAAAGATAAATGATTTAGGATCATATTGAAAGAACTTATCAGTTTTACATAGGAATGAAGAGAAAGATACCTAGCTTTAAAGTATACCAACACATAAGAAAGAGAATTTAAGATCAGATTAGGTCAAACCAAAATAGAGCTAGCATCAAATCATCAACAATCCAAAATATCTTAACTTTCAAAAGCATATCAGTCAGTCAATGGGGTTCGATATATATCACAACAATTAAATCTAAGTTAGAAGTCAAGTAGACAATCATACTAAACTCATACTAGGTAAGTAGTCATCATTGATGTTGCTCATGATTCCTTCGACTCGACTAGACTCATTTAAACAAAAACGAAAATTTTTGAAGGTTTTCATCAAAAAGACAAAACATACAAAATATTGTTAGTACATCATACACCCCCTGATTTACTTCAGACCGTTTTGGTGTGAAAATAAAATCTAAGAGAAGGAATAATGACCTGAATAGATAATAAATCTAAAAACATAGTAAAGTAGAAAATAGAAAATAAAGTATAAAAGTACATGAATTATGAGTGAAAATAAACATTACTAAAAGTGAAGCATTGCACTCTCAATCTGAGGTTTTTCCCAAACCATCGCCTCTTTTTCTGCATTCTGGAAACTCCATCTCATCGTCGCTATGCCTCCTGGGTGATATGAAACAAGCTGGTCTCCTCACCTTTCCAAGTGTGTTCCTTATCCTTTCCCCCATGCTATAAGTCTTCTCGTGAGAGTCAGCTATCCTACGAATAGTCTCTAAATCCGTGAAATCATAATGTCGCGTCAAAATGGCAAACTCACTGTAATCATATGGTAGATATATGAACCGTCTTTCTGGACTGGTGTCTCGTTTTTTGCCTCTGAGTCGACTTCCATGGATGCGTGGGGCAGAAGAAGCAGCAGCTAGGGCATAAAAGAGGTGCTGAGAACCAGGGAGAAAACGAATGTTCTCCAAAGATGTGATTCATGTCAGTGCATGCTTGTCCGGCCCAAAGAACTAGTTAGTGGGGAAGACGTCCTTCCAATCAGCTAACTTCAACTTTGGATCCGGAGTGAATAGCGTAAGTGGGATCCCAACATATTGCAGCATTGAGGTAGTCAAACTACACATAACTTCAGTTCTAGTTGGCATCTTCGAGGCATCGTGCGCATTGAGGATCTTAGCAAATAACCACCTAATGTTAGCCTCGTGAGGTGATGTGGATGGCTAAGTTGCAAATGCAAATGAACTTCGCGGTCCTCGGTTGAAAGTCTCCCTAAATAATCACATCCCGGAAACCATAAGTGAAATGAAACGTTGGCACGTTTGAAAAATGTCATTCTGCTCTGAAATTGTAGATGAGACAAAACTCAACCATGGAAATGTTGTAAAGTTTGCCAAGGCAGAAGAATTGAACTTTAGTCTCAGCAATGCAAGGGTTCTCGGGGTCCTTGCTGACTATACGAAAAGAGGCAATTGAAACATTTGTCAGATGGAAGATCTTGGAAAACTGGATATCCACAATATTATTCATTCTTTATTTTTTTTAATACATATCTTCTTCTTGTCTAAAGTATTCAACAGAAATACAAGCAAAATACTTTGGAACCTAAAAAATAAACGAAATAAACTTCATCTTTGTTGTGATTTCTTTTTACTCCATTTCATATAAAAAACAATCGTACATATCCCATTAAATCGTTTTCCTGTTTTGTGTTGTAAAATAATTGTCCTCTTCTTTTCATTCTCGAATATGTGATTACAAATTTTTAACAAGATCGAAACATTATATTGAAAACTTCATAGTTTATTAAGTTCAAATTTTAAAAATGTATTTTATAAAGTATCAAATAGAATTGATAAATTTTCGTTTTTCAAATTTATACGTAAAGGTTTTACGAATCATTATTACCTAAACAAATTATAAAAGCATTACACAATAGAAATTAAATTTTAAAAAATCATTTTCTTGAAGATGAAAACTTTATTTACAAAATTGATAAAATTGATCAATTATTTTTCTACATATAGCACATGTTACATTTAGAGAGCTTATAGTTGATGGCCACACAAAATTTGTTCTTGAATCAATAATTTTCTTTTACTTATTATAACATCATGATTTGCCAAACTACAAGCTATTACCTTAAACCGATTTTAAATCAGTTGACTAATACATTGTGTTTTAAATAAATTTTAACTCTTGTTTCATATTCATTTTAGGTAGATTCACTTGAATTTAGGCATATCTAGGTTGCATTTGCACATCATTTCATGTTTCAGATGTTGAAGATGAACGAATTCAAAAGAGAGATCAATAGGATGCAAAAGAGCAAAAAAAAAAAAGACTTAATAGGGTTCAAAACAATAAGTCTTAAAGATCAAGCAATTTGAGGATTTACAATGGAAATTTCATCATGGCACCTTGAAGAATATTGTAGCCATGCATTCAAGATTTACAACAAGCCAAAAATAACTTTAAATGCCCCGGGAAATTGCAAGATATGAGCCGGCAAAGCTGTGATCCACTAGATTCGAAGCTCCAAACTGTCCGCCCCAAATATGCGTTTTTTTCACCATCTTCCATTGCGAATTAAGAGAAGAATTTTTCATAAAATTTTTATCCCTTTGAGTCACCTTTCCAAATAGCTTCAAAGGTGAGAGAGTTATGGACCCCGAACTGAAGACCGGTCAAGCTGTCTCGTAGAAGAAAGCATATCAAACTGATTCACCTGGTACACATGGTCTAATGTGAGCATATCGACCAGTGTGTATGGGTAAATTACCCGATACAAAACATGAACAAACGATACCAGGTGAAGCGTACCGGTTGAAACACCCGATACCGAGCTGAAAAAGTCAATATTTGAATTTGACCAAGCATTTTACCCATTTCTTTTAGTGGGTTAATCCATGTGTTTTGGGTTAATCCAAGAGCTTAGACTTGACTATTTAAGATATTAGAAATCTAATTTTGAGGTTTATGATTTATCTTATTTTGAATCTCTTTTTCTCCAAAGAAACCTTTGTAATCACTTTGATTCCTTGCTTATTTTAGTTTGAATCTTTGTGTAGATTGCTTTTATTTTATTCAAATTTTTTCTAATCATGATTCAACACATTTATATCATTAGATTTTGTGTTTTCTTAATGATTAGTGTGTACTTCCTTTTAAGCAAATGCGTTAGATAGATTAGAGTGATTAGGAAATGAAATATAATGGTTAGGACTTAAATAGTTTAGATCTTCATTCAATAGGTGTTCTAAATGCTAGATTTTTCTTGATCACACAATTTTAGATCATAGGAAAAAGTGTGCCCAAAAAGTGTTCGATGAATTTCTTGAACCAACTATTGTTTGCTAAATGAGGCCTAGCCAAGAGATTTTGTTTGTTAGTTTAGTGGCTTATCATGGATTAGGTCTTAATGTTTCTTAATTATGTGATTATTCAAGAGATTGTTTTAGTTGCATGATTAGGGAAATGACTAGTGCTACGAGAGTGGATTAGTCTAATTAGGGGAATCCTAGGCCAAAGATAAGTATTGAATGATACTAAAGAACATCATAGGAAACCTACTGATAAACCGAATCAATAACCTTTGCTCATTTGCTTAGCCTTTTATTGTTCATTTCAAGTTTAATTTAGTGAGTTTGCTTATTTACTTGTTGACTTTTGCTTTTCTTTGTTTATTTTGCATGTTTGAATGTTGCCAATAATAATTCTTAATTGCTTAAACTTAATATGATTCTAATAGGATTAGTGTCTTAATTTCATCTTTGAATTGGATTGATTCTTAAGTACTATAATAACATGAGTAGACTTAAGAAATTTGCATAGATAAGATTTTGAAAATTCTTATTTATCAAATTGGCGTCGTTGCCATTTCAGAATCTCAATTAACCATTAGAAATTTGAATTTGTTTATGACTAAGTCCAATTTCATTTCATTTACTAATTTCTCTACTTACTAATTTGGAGCGACAAGCAAGCATTATTGGAACCAATGACGAATGCAACGTTCATGGCCATAGAGCCGGAATTATAGCACCTCCTATCACTACCCCCAACTTTGAGATTAAAACTAGTCTCATCAACATGATTCAAAGTAACAAGTTTCATGGTCTACCTATGGAAGACCCTCTTGACCACTTGGACAACTTTGACATGTTGTGTAGCACGGTGAAGATTAGTGGAGTCACCGAAGATGCTTTCAAGTTGAGGTTATTTCCCTTCTCTTTGGGAGACAACGCTCATACTTGGCAAAAACATCTACCAAGTGCCTCCATAGAAACTTGGGAAGCTTGTAAGAAAGCATTTCTCTCTAAGTTATTCTCTACAACAAGAACCACACGCTTAAGATATGATATTTCGGGTTTTGTGTAAAAAGGAAACGAATTATTTGGTGAAGTTTGGGAATAAATGTTTGCTTAGCACACTATATATAGGTCTCTTACCCAAGTATAGGATGATGTTGGAAACCTCTAGCCAAGATAAACTTCTTTGGACAAACCGAATCCGATGGAACGTTGCTTGTTTAAAATTTTTCCCAAAGTTATAGCAACTATGGTGAGGATTATGACAGAATGGTTCGTGATTGTGGAAGTGTAAGGGATGATAGTTACAAAAAAGATAGCAAATCACTTGACGACAATTCGAATAAATTCATCCATTCTCAAAAGAGAGTGGTTAACTTTATAAGTGATGTTGAAGAGGAATACCAACCACAACAAAATGTTACTCACAAGGAGATCAATTATGTTGGTAACCAAAGCTACAACCATGGTTACAATAACTATCAACAACATCCAAACCTCTCTTATCGCAACACAAATGTGCAAATTCTCAAGACCAACATTATCCTTCTCAAATGCCACAACAACAAGGAGGCTTTCAACATAAGCCTCAATTCATCAACCAAGGAGGATTTCAACCCCAAAAACAATTATTCACCAACAAACCTCAAGGTTTCTCCAGTCCTCCGTTAAATGAACATCAACAAGCTCAAGCACCGCCTTTTCTTCAAGTTCTAAAGACAATCAAACTCACCAATTATTGAAGCAACTTTTGGAAGGACAAGACAAGCATGCTATTGTTTGATGAAGAAAGAAATACTTGCCAAGGTTTATGGTATTTACAATGAATTGAATACAAAATTTGACATTGTGTGCTCTCATTTACAAGTCCTTGACAGTCAAGTAGCTCAACTCGCTTACTCCACAAAGAAACCAATGAGCCAACTTCCACAAAGTTCATATTTAAACCACAAAGAGTATTTGAACGTTATCTCTTTAAGGAGTACTCAATAGTTTCCTTCAAGTATTCTCATTGAGGACAATGAGAAACAAGTTGAGGGGGTAGTTATTTCCTTTGAGAATGAGATGAACTCCAAAGAGGAAATTTTAGAGACAAAATAAATGGTTGAGGATGCTCAAAAGAAAAGTAGCCAGCGAGGAGAAGGATTCTACATTCAAAGCACCGGTTTTTGAACTTCCACCTTATGAGCCTAAACTACCATTTTCATGAAGGTTCAAGTAGGAATTGATTGAGAAGTATATATCTCAATTCCAAGAGCAAATGAAGGAGGTAGAAAAGGAAATGCCAAACATTAAAGTATTCTTGGCAAACCCTCAATATAGCAACACTTTGAAATACTTAATCAAGAAGAAGCTAAAAGGTTTACAACGAATAGTGGAGCTTACACATGAGCTTGATGTAAAGGTTCCAAAGGAAGCAACCCCTAAGAAGCTTAAGACCCGGGAAGTTTCACTCTTCCTTGCACTTTGGGACCTCTTAAATTGAGAAGAACTTGTGTGACCTTGGAGCAAGTGTGAGCCTTATGCCATTATCGGTAGCAAAAAAGCTTGGTCATTCCTCTTTTAAACCTAGTGGGATCTCCTTGAAGCTTGCGAATAGGTTCGTTAAAACTCCAGTTGGATTTTGAGAAGACATTATGGTGAAGATAGGGGATGCAAATGTGCTCATGGATCTTGTTTTCATTGAAATGAAATAAGAACCAAAGGATTCTCTCATTATAGGAAGGTTTTTCTTAGCCACAACTGGATCTAAGATCGATGTCAAGAAAGGAAGGGTTGATCTTCATCTTATGAAAAACCATACTCAGAGATATGACACCAAGGCAACAAGGAAGAAATTCACCATTAAAAGACAAGGCTATTGGGTACGAACATGAAATGCTCTTTCTATTGAGTGTCTAGAAGAAACTAGCAATGGTAAGACTAGCTTCAAGGGTGAAGAGAAGGAATACAAAGCTCTAGATGGATTGACATGGAAGTTAATTGATAAATGAGGTCCTACAATCCCTCTGGATCCCTCTCAAGCTTGATTCAAAAAGGAAAGTCAAGCTTAAATACTTAAAACAAGCTCACTTAGGAGGAAATATCATGTTATTCTTTGTATATATCCTTTAATTAAAGTTTCTTTTTATGCTTTGGTGTTTAATTTTGGGTATTTTGACTCTTGGATTTGATTTACTGTTGTAAAAAACCAGGTTAAACTTGTTTTGAAGGTGGTTAATATACAAGATAAGACATCTTCAAAATTTTCAAGTGGTTCAAATGATTATCCCGACATCTATTTTTATTGAAGTACCACCTTCACACCGTTGTACATATATTTCTTAGTTTTTGGTCTCCATTCCAGATTTATTGTCACACATTGACTATGTGAATTAAGATTTAGGAAGAGAGACCATATCTCACATTGTTTGGATTTTTGGTCTTATCATGCATTTGCGTTGTGAATAAATAAGGTTTATACAATCCCTAAAAATAAAATAAAAACTTCAAAAAGATTGCATTTAGTTTCATTCTAGGTTACATTTTGCATAGGGAACAATGATTAGATTTCCTTGTGAATCTTGGTGTTTTTCTTGAATTGTAGCACCCTAGCTAATAGTAGAATGATGCTTGAAAATTTTTTAGAATTTGGAAATCCATGCTCGGAATTGACCATTTTATGCTTCATAGTGTTTGTTGAATCTTGTTTGAATTGAACCAATTCCATGAATATTTGGACTTAAATGAAACATTTCTTTCAACCCCCCCCCCTCATTACTCTTTACGGTAAGTTCTTTACAAAAAATGTATACATGGGAAAAAACATGTGTAATAGAATTTGAACGGCAAGGAAATAACTTTTTACAGTTGGCCTCATTTTAAGGTTAACGTGCTTAGGTGGGTGAATGCTTAGATTAAGGATTTGGTTTGGGAATCATTGGAAATGTGTGGTTGTGTTAAAAGGGCATTGGAAATAAGCCTCAGTGAAAAGAAAACTCTAGGAGTTCCTCAAAGCTAAAAAGTATAGAAGAAAATTTAATCAATAATTTTCTAATCCTCCCTAAAAAGTGAAAAAGTTCAAAAAAATGAAAGTTTATATCTAAGTAGGAAAAGGAAGGTTAGATGTTTAAGTGGTTATAAATAACAAAAAGGGCTCCTAATGGTTACAAAGAAGAAAAGAAAAGGCAAATGTTTGAAAAATGAAAAGATTTTGGAAAGAAAATATCAACTTAGTGGTTTGGGTTCTAAGTTTAGAAAAATGCGGATCATGGGATAGAACATGAACATAAAGGGATTCAAGTAGAGCATTAGATGAGGTGAAAACCTTGTATGCATTAATTTTTTGACTCTACATTGATTTTGCCTAATATTTTGCATTGCTATTTAAGATAAACCACTTCAAAATGTGAGAAACTACGTCATTCATCTAAAAAGACTTAAAACCAAACCGAAATGTTTTGATTTCTCTTCCAAAAGCGAGACCTCACTTGAAGGATAAATGAATGTAAGAGATTGGTAAAAACTGTTGGTTTGAGGATACTACACTTTGATAGTTAAAGATTGGTTTTTGTGATGAGTGTGTAGAAGTACATTAAAAAATTTTGATCCATGCATCATTTACTAGTCTTTAGGATGATACAATTGAAGCATTGCATTCAAGTGTGGGTAATGAGTTCTCATTAAAAACCTCTCTTTCTCACTTACCTTTGTGTCTTGCTTGAGGACAAGCAAATGATATTTCAGCCATGCAGTAAATATTTTAGCCATGTGTTCAAGCTTTTCAACAAGCCAAAATTACTTTAAATTCCTCAGAGAATTGCAAGATATGAGCCGGCAAAGCCGTGGTCCGATAGATTCGAAGCTCCAAACTGTCTACCCCAAAGATGCATCTTTTACACCACCTTCTATTGCAAATTAGACGAAGACTCTTTCATAAAAAATTTATCCATTTGCGTCACCGTTCCAAAGAACTATTTCATGCCATCATAGCTCAAAGGTGAGAGAGTTACAGACCCCAAACTGAAGACAGGTCAAGCTGTCTCGCAGAAGAAAATATACTGGACGGATTCACCCGGTACACATGGTTATATATGAGCACGACCAGTGTATCCGTCAACTTTCTCGATACAAAACATGAACAAATGATACTGGGTGAAGCGTATCGGTTGAAACACCCGATACTGAGTTTAAAAAGTCAATATTTGAGTTTGACCAAGCATTTTACCCATTTCTTTTAGTGGGTTAACCCATGAATTTTAGGTTAACCCAAGAGCATTAGACTTGACTATTTAAGCTTTTAGAAACCTAATTTTAAGGTTTATGCTTTATTTTATTTAGAATCTCTTTTTCTCTTAAGAAACCTTTGTAATCACTTTAAGTCCTTGCTTATTTTAGTTTGAATCTTTGTTTTGATTGCTTTTATTTTATTAAATTTTGTGTTTTCTCAATGATTAGTGAGTAGTTCTTTTTAAGCAAATGGGTTAGGTAGATTAGGGTGATTGGGAGATGGAATATGATGTTTAGATCTTCAATAGTTTAGATCTTCATTCAATACGTGTTCTTAATGCTAGATTTTTTTTATCATTGAAGTTTAGATCATAGGAAAATTGTGTCCGAAAGGTGTTCAATGAAAGTCCTGAACCAACTATTGTTTGCTAAATGAGGCCTAGCCAAGAGATTGTGTTAGTTATTTTAGAAGCTTATCATGGATTAGGTGTAAATGTTTCTTAATTATATGATTATTCAAGAGATTATTTTAGTTGCATGATTAGAAAATGATTAGTGTCACGAGAGTGGACTAGTCTAATTAGGAGAATCCTAGGCCAAAGATTAGCATTGAATGATAGTAAAGAAAATCATAGGAAATTGACTGATCACCCGAATAATGAACTTTGCCCATTTTCTTAGCCTTCTATTGTTGATTTCAAGTTTAATTTAGTTGATTTTGCTTAATTACTTGTTGACTTTTTCTTTTCTTTGTTTATTTTGCATGTTTGAATGTCGCCAATGATAAATCTTTATTGCGTATACTGAATATGATTCTAATAGGACTAGTGTGTTAATTGCATCTCTAAATTGGATTGATTCTTAAGTACTATAATGACATGAGTAGACTTGAGATATTTGCATATATAAGATTATGCAAATTCTTTTTTATCATTGACTGTGATTAAGGATAGTCAAAATCAATTTATGATTTAGGGTTCTTCATTTTTCAGAGAAAAATTTGGGTTTAGGGGTCTCAGGGAGGATTTCAGAGCAAAATCATATTTATGATAGGTAGAGTTCGGGTATACAGTCTTCTTTTCAAGTTAGCAGTGTATGAGTCATCTTTCAACTGAACCTCATATATATCTTTAGTTGCGGTGAAGGTCTTGCATTTACCAGCATCTTCCTTTTGTTTACTCAATATTTTACTAAAATACTTAGAACACATACCTTCATGATTATGCAATTTCACATTTCTCTTACTAATTATTTGCATGGCATGTCTCCTGATTGTTTCTAACATGGGCAATGAAGCCTTAGCCTTTGCCTTTGTGATTATCGTGTTAAATGACTTCGTATAATTGTTGTCTACATTCTCACTACATCTACCAACCTTGAAGAATAGTCTGCAACAAGATTTTTGATTCTCTCTCAGCATATCTTCATATAATTAGAGGTTGTAATCTTTGATCTTCCTCAAATTCTTCATTATAACTCCACGCCAACCCCTTGACCAATAGTTTTAAGAAGTCCTTCTGATGCATTTTCTTCAAATTTTCTGCAATATACTTTCATACACATCTTATGTTCAACATGTGGTAACTCCTCTTGGACAACACTAATGAGGTCCCTAAACAAATCAAATACAACATAAACTGTTAATATACACATAAACATATTGAATATCGAATTAAAACATGACTGAATAAAACCAAATAAAAATTAACTTAACACCAAATTAGTTACTTTGAATCTGTCTAAAATGATAACAAAATTTCTTTCATCTGCCATGACAAGACCTCATTACAATTGTTTCACAAACTACAATTAATTATCTGTATTTTACTTCTATATCATCTAAACTAGAGTTTTAATTTATTCATTCCCAGAGTATAAGTGTAAAATTTATATTTAGTGGAGTTGATTACTGATCATATAAAAAATTGACAGAAAACATATTTTGTAACATTTAATATTTCATCTTTTTCTAGAAACACATATTTCATTTAACCGAGAGAAATATCTAAAATTAAATGCTGTCTTCGAGAAGATATAAGATTCATTGATCTCTCAAACACTCAAACGTGCGTCCTT
>OVBE01004019.1:0-19356 GCA_900406425.1 Iberis pinnata | reverse complement strand
TCAAAGAAGTTCTTCTCCACATGCATCACATTTATGTTATGCCTCAACAAATGTGTTTCCCAATAAGGAAAATCCCAGAATATGCTCTTCTTATGCCAGTTATGGATTATACCCGTATACTCAACATTGACGTGTCCATTTCCATCAAAATTTGCATTATTCGTCAAAACAACACCATAATCATCCAATTTTCGTAAGAGATACGTGCCACCTAATTCAGGTGGTGGACCATCAACACATCTCTTCTTCGTGAATAATGTTGTTGATCGACGATATGGATGACTTGGGGGAAAAAACCTTCGGTGAGTTGTCCACCCTGATAATAAATCAGTATTATCTGCACAATATGGACATGCTAGTTTCCCGTGAGTTGTCCACCCTGATAACATGCCATACGCTGGGAAATCACTTATCGTCCACATAAGAACCGCACGCATCCTAAAATTTTGTTGTAAAGACACGTCATACGCTTGCTCCCCATGTTTCTATAATGTCTTCAACTCATGTATCAGTGGTTGCAAAAACACGTCAAGTGATCGTTTTGGATGTTCCGGCCCTGGTACAAGAACAAAGAGATATAGAAACTCTCGGCTCATACACAAAGATGATGGAAAATTGTATGGTGTCACGATCACTGGCCATAGAGAATACTGTCTACCGTGCTTCCCGAATGGGCTGAATCCATATGTACTTAATATGAGATAGATATTTCTTGGCTCGCATGCAAAATCTGGATAAGTAGCCTGAAAATGCCGCCAAGCTTCTGCATTAGAATGATGTGTTATCTCTCCATCGAATCTATGCTCAGCATGCCATCTCATTGCCGCAGTTGTTCTCTCAAACTGATACAACCTCTTCAACCTATCCTTTAGCGGAAAATACCACATCATCTTGTAAGGCACTGAAACTCTACCGCCTGTATCCTTATACCTTGGTTTGCGACAAAATCTACAACTCGTCCGTGTGTCATCACGTCTCCAATAGATCATACAATTATCGATGTAGACATCTATAACCTCATATGACAATCCAAGCCCCGCCATAAGTTTCTGAATCTCGTAATATGAACCTGGAGCCTTGTTGTCATCTGGCAAGATATCTCTCACTAACTTCGCTATTGCGTCAACTCCATCCTCAGGCAAGTTATAATCTGTCTTTATACCCATCAACCTATTAGAAGATGATAAAGGCGAATTCCATCTCTACATCCACTATATAATGGCTGATTCGCTGCGTCTAACATATCCAAAAACCGTCGTGCTTCTAAATTTGGTTCTTCGTACGAACGTTGAGCCGTCTCTATAGTATCTCTATAAACGTCATTAACCATTTGAATTGTAGGTGCACCATGATCTAAATCCGTTCTAAGTTCCTCTATCCTATCGGCCAATGGTTCTCTAACACTAGTACTAGCAACAATATCCGGCTGTTCGCTACCACTACTACTAGCAACAATATCATGTCGTTCGCCATGTAAATACCATGTAAATACCAAATCTTATAACTAGGCATAAAACCATTCAGATACAAGTGATTCCAAACCATATCTATCTTGATATTATGCGAATTCTGACAAACAGAGCATGGACAAAGTAACTTACAACTGCGTTGTGCCCGAGGTTGTCGACATGCTGATTCCATGAATTCCATAACACCGCACGTATACTCGTCGTTCAAAAGGCTCGTATCTGGACCTACTTTCTCCCGATCCATCCATGATCAAAAATAAGGGGGATTAGACATTTTTTGTAAGATGTAGATTGTGAATGTGTGAAAAATGAGGTGTGGGGGTTATGGTTTTATAGAAAGTTTTATGACGAAAACCTGACTGATTATCCGTCAGGATTTATGTCTATAACCTTTGGCAATGGTCACATTAACGGATATGTTGTCAGGTCAATTTTCTGATGGATTTCTCACGGAATCCTGACGGAAATATCCGTCAGGAATCCGTAAGGACTTCATGACGAATTCAGATCTGTCAGGCCGTCCGGTCACTTTCTCAATTGTTTTCTTGTAGTGTATTCATATATATATATATATATATATATATTATTCTCTAAATAAGAAACTATTATATTACATTATTTACATGAATTATTTCAATATTTTGTGAATGATATCAAATTCGTTGGGTACAACATCTATATATTTTTTTGTCAACAAAAAAATTGTAAGAGTTTAAAAAGTTGTTAATTAATATTTCGTTTGTTAAAGAATAAAGAGATAAATGGAGATAAACAATATAATAATATAGATTATAATAAGCAAATTTTTTGTGAAGATGATATATTGTTTTCTATCTAAAACGAGTATTTATTTGATGTTTTTTTTTGTTTTTTGTTCTTATTTAAGAATTTTGTTATGTTTGTACAAAAAATAATAGTTTATATCCTTAAAATGTACAAAAAAGTCTTTGAGCTAATATTACTAAGGGATATTATCCAAAAGTACCACAAAATGTATGTACATTGTAAAAATATCACAAAAATATTTTTGTTAAGCTGTCTAAGTTAAAGAAGATAAGCAAAATCTAAATAAAAAATATAAAATTATATATTTCGTATTAAATATTTAACTTGTGAATTAATAGAATCGACTTAAAATGTCGGTTTTGATATGTGGATGCAAGAAAAACCGTTATGAGATTATTGGAATGTTGCTTCACCAATACAATCGTAGTGCTAAAACTATAGCTTGTTTCAAACTGAGACCACACAAAAGATGGCTAGTAAAGTGGCTTATGGTTTATAAAATCCAACATCTCCACATATAAATCGATCTTTTTAAAAAATACTTACACAATTACATTCCAAAAGAGTAAAGTAGATACAATGGTGAGTTATAGATGACTTAAGAACATAGCAAAAACAATATTACTGATGCTATAAAAGTAGAAAATAGCAGAAGCATCCAAGATAGCACTGATAAAGGAATATGATTAGAAGTCAATGTAGTTGAACCATGTTTCTAGATACGATTGACGCTGTGAACGTGAGGAGGTGTTCTTGCTAGTACTGGAGTGAAGTACAAAATGCAAATTTGATCAATCTATCTATTGTTTTTTTTCTCTCTACTAAATCTTTCTCAACATTATGGTAAGCCTACAAGGAAAATTCAACATGTGTGAAGGAATATTACTGATGAGTGATGAAAAATAAAAGAGATAGCAACAACACATGCCTATGAATAATCAATATACTTTTGGGGTTCTCTTCTTTCTCAAAAATGATTTAGAAACGTGAGTTACGTTAAATGTGCATTTAAGAGGCCATAATACAACAATTATATAATGCATTGATGCGTAAGTTTTTTTATATGAGAATGAATGGGTAATTTATGATAGTGTGTTAGTATGCGTAAAATACATGTTATTAATAATGTAACTTAAACGTTTTTTGAAGGGTATATTTTTGTGAGGTATTTGTTATGTTTTACCTCTTTGCCCATGAAGAGTGAACAAAGTATGATCCCCTTCTGACCTAGTAAATCCTTGTGTGAGAAGTGTCGAGCTTAGCTTATGGTACCATGCTCTAGGGGATTGTTTGAGGCCATAGATGGCTTTGTTGAGCCGAAGCACTTTTCCTTGGCCAACCGATCTTTCAAGGCTTGGTGGAGGACGCATGTAAACTTCCTCTTCCAAATCTCCTTACAAGAAAGCATTCTTCACGTCCATCTGCCAAAAATCAAAAGATAAGTTAGTTGCCAATGCCATTATCACTCTTACCGTATGGATTTTGTCTACAGGAGCAAAGGTATCAAGATAATCTTCTCCATATGTTTGAGTGAAGCCTCGAGCCACTAGTCGAGCCTTATGTCTTTCAATGTCCCCAGTTGCTTTGTACTTAATGGTGAACACCCATTTTCATGTCACTGCCTTCTTTCCTTTAGGAAGGTCTTCTTATTTCCAAGTTTTATTGTTCTCCATGGCTTTGAGCTCATTCTCAATAACCGCTCTCCACTCTTTTGTTTTGACAGCCTCCTTATATGTCTTTGGAATCAAGTCTTGGTAAATCTTGTTCACAAAGGCCTGATGATTCTTTGGGAATTTGGCCAATGCGGACACATTTTGAATCGGATGGGCTACGGCCTTGTTATTGTAATACACCCGGGTGTTACTCCAATGAGAAGAAGGATATTTGATCCTTGTACTTCTTCTCACGGCTGATTGGGGTGGATCATCTTGTTGGTCTTGTTAGCCTTGATCTTCAAGATCTTCATCTAAATTTGGTAAAACTCCCCCTTGATCATGTACGATTGAAGCCGAATGACTTGATGATTCATTTGGATCACTTTGGTTCCCCCCTTCATGACCAAGTGGGATGTTTTCTTGTCCTTGGTGCCCCTCTTCATGTTCAAATGTTTGAGGATTTGTGTCTTGTGTGTGATCTCGGGAAGTTGCATCTTGGTTGAGAACTCCTAGAGTATCTAGCACTTTTCTCAAATTTTTGGCTCTATCAGATGTAGAAATGGATAAGTCCTTAAGGTTTTCCCAATTCTTCTCACCATACAAACCTTGTGTCTCAAGGAACTTGACATCTCTTGAGACCAGCACTTTTCTTGTCTCGGGTATATAGCATTTATAACCCTTTTGGTTTGAGGACTAGCCAATGAACGTGCCCTTTACACTCTTTGCATCGAGCTTACTCCTTTGATCACCTGGAATCAACACAAAACACACACATCCAAAGACTTTTAGATGACTTAAATAAGGTTTAGCTTTATCAAGAACTTCAAAGGGAGATATGTCTTTTAAGATTTGTGTTGGAATTCTATTGATTAGATAGCAAGCCAACATAACCGCATCTCCCCAAAACCTCTTTGAAACATTTGCATTAAACATCATTGATCTTGATATCTCCATGAGATGCCTATTCTTCCTCTCGGCCACTCCATTATGTTGAGGGGGTATATGAACAACTTGTTTGGTGTACTATGCCATGTTTTGCAAGATGTTCCTTGAAGGTCTTGCTACTGTATTCTCCTCCATTATCGGATCTAAAAATTTTAATTTTAGAGTTAGAATGATTAGTCACATAAGATTGAAAGTTCACAATTGCATCAAATACTCTATCTTTGGATGGAAGTAATGTGATCCATGTATATTTAGACTTCTCATCTATGAATGTAACAAAGTATTTATGGTTTTCACTAGACACACAAGGTGAAGTCCAAACATCCGAGTGTATAAGGTCAAAAAAAAATTCATAGATAGAGTTAGATTGAGGAAAAACCGACTTGCAATGTTTACCCAATATGCATGCTTCACAATTATTATTCTCAAAGGAAATGTTTGGTAACATAAGTTTAAAGGCCCTCTCATGAGGGTGACCTAATCTCGCATGCCAAAGGACACTACTAGAGGGTTCAACATAAGTATTAAAGAAAGAAGATAAATGAGATAAGGAAGGAGTATTCTTGAAGTCTTCTAGCACATATAGATCCTCTTTAGTCCCTCCTTTACCAAGAAACTCTTGAGTCTTAATATCCTGAAACCAAACTTCATTAGGCCCAAAGGTGACATTACATTGTAAATCATTTGTAGCACGCTTGATAGATAATAAGTTTGAGGTGAAAGAAGGCATGTAAAAAGCTCTAGAATCCTTGTTAAATAATTTCAAATTGCCTATGCCCTTTATGGGGATCTTATCTCCATTCGCAATCACCACATTACCTAAGGCAGGTTTTATGTTTTCAATCAAGTTAACATTAGCAATCATGTGATGTGAGGCGCCCGAGTCTAACACTAAGCATTCATCATTATATTGAGCACTAAGAGAGCTACCCACAGTATTACAAATCATGTTACCAGATTTTGTAGTCTCCTTTAAAGCCTTGATCAAGGCCTCAAAGTCGCTTTTTCTTCCATACTCCTCGGCATTAGTGGTTGTGGATGATGCCCTATAGGATACTAGAGCCTTTGAGTTGTTCCATTCTTCACTTGTTTGGCTAGAGCCTCCATCTTCCTCTGTTTTCTCTTCAGCAATGTTAGATCTTACCCCACTTTACTTCGGCTTAAAGTTGTTTCCATTTCTTGTTGGTCTTAAATGCGGGTGTAGTAACCAGCACTTGTCTTTTGAGTGACCTTGCTTCTTACTATGCTCACAACCAAGTTGGACTTCTTCTCATCCCCTTTGTGAAATGCTTTATTAGCCGAAGCTATCACACTTTCGTTGGCCATTACCAACTCTTTCTTGCAATTGAACAGTCCTTGAGTCCCTTGCTCTCTTTGGATTTGAGAGCATGAGCCAAGCTTTGTAGCCAATAGGATATGCTTCATTAGATCCTTCTATCCACCATTGAGATTAAGTAGAAGGCTAAAAATCTTATCTTGTTCCCTTCTCTCGCTCAAGGTAGTAGGATCTAGTGTAAAGGGTTGCAACATCTCAAGTTCTTCCCATAAGGCCCTAAACTTCCCAAAGTAAGTGTTGAACTACATATCGTCTTGCTTGAGCTTGTTTATCGCCTTCTTCACTTCATAGACACGGCTTAGATTCAATATGTTTCCAAACACTTTGTGAAGGGTCTCCCAAAGGTCTTTAGGAGTCTCACAGTATGAGTAGGCCTCAAGCAAAGATGGATCTAACGAAGTTTGCATGAAACCGGGGACCATTTGGTCCTCTTGGAACCATTTTTCCTCTTCCTCGACCATGTCTTCTTCCTCATCTTCTTTGTCTTCTTCAACTGTTTTGCCATCTTCTTCATATTTTTCTTCACTGTCATCTTTGGTGTCTTTCTTAGAAGCTTTGTTTGGCGTCTTCTTCAAAGTTGGACCGGTCTTCACTATGTGATTCCATATCCCTTTACCACCCAGATTGATCTTGATGGTTCTTTCCCAAAGGAGATAGTTTATCACTTTGAGTACCACTGGAACTCCGAGATTATTTTGAAGATCCATGAGAAAAGATTCTAACTTTTTAGAGAATAGTATAGTAAGAGTAGTGAGATTAAAGAATAAAGCAACCGAGAGAATCAAGTGTTTGCGGAAGAATGTGAGGTAAACATGAGCAAACGCTCTGATACCATGAAATTTTGAGAGATTATGAAGTTCAATCCATGGTGGATTGAGTAGAGATTAAGAGAGAGTAGAAGAAAGATCGAACTTTTGATAAAGACTAAAACTTTCTTCTTATTAGCCAGAGTCGGCGCTTTACAACATATTTATATGGGTAATCATAAACATACCTAATATGGTAGGTTTAAGGTTTGATAAATGGTAAAAAAGTGAAAACAATCTAGTAAAAGCATAAAGCAACCACACGTTTTCTCGGTTGTACGGATAGTGGTCCCAAAGGTAAGCCACGAGCATGTGAATGGCATCTTTGAGATACTCGACCAAATCTGCTCCAACGGCTATAATACTTCTTCTGGATCCTTCCTTAATTGGAACAGATGGATAAGACTTGAAATGGTTGAAGGACCCCATGATTTGGCCGAGACTTGTAGTAAATGTAGTTTCTCGATGGTTATCAAGAAACTGCGCATTGCTGGTACTGCACATTGTTTGATCAAGCCAGACTTTGATTCATGCGCGTCCATCCGTTCTAATTGTTTCCCCTTTGATACTTGGCTCACTCGCTAGCCCGTATGCGCACATTACTCATGTCTGGCCTTGTTCTGCACGCATGGCTTGTATGAACCATGCGCGTATCATTCCGTCCTAGCCTAGTCTTCATCCTGGACTAATGTCATGATCCGATACTATGCATGGTTCCGATGGTCTCGATACTCCGTGTTTTGGCCCGATAGACTTGATACCACATATTTTAGCCTTGGCTCGATATTTCCGTTTTGTCTAGCCTGATAGACTCAATACCGCATATCTCGCTCTTGGCTCGATATGTCCTGCATGTCTTGGCCTGATAGTCCCGATATCACCCAATCTGATCTTGGCTCGATCATGGCTTGACCTGATAGACCCAGTACCGCATATTTTGTCTTTGGATCGATATGTCTCTCTTTTCTTGGTCCAATAGACCCGATTCTCGCATGGTCGATGGTCCTTTCCCGACTTGGCCTAGTTTTGGCCAAGTCGATCCATTCTCAATCTTTTGACTTGTCTAGACTCCTTTTTTCCTTTTATGCTTCATGTAATGCTTTTCCTTCACTTTTCTTAACTTTTGGCCGAGTGATGTCCAAAACTCAACAATCATGACATTAACACTTATAAATGTGAAATGTACATGGATCTCTTTTAAACAAGGATTTTGGATTCAACATGTTCCTTTTGCTTATTTAAACAAAAGATACAAGGATCACTATCCTTTGAACAGAATGGATTCAACATGCTTCTTGAACTTATGAAAGTAAAGAAGACATAGATCTCATTCACTAGCTTAAAGGGTATTTTCCCTTAAGGAGTTAAGATTCATCATGTTCTTAAACTCATAAGAGTAAAGAAATCATGGTTCTTCTCCCTTAAACTTTTGGACTCATCATGGCTCTTATGTTTTACTTAAAACAAAGTAACCATGGATACCTTTAACCAAGACATATTCAACATGATTCTTAAGAACATGAAAGCAAAGAGATCATGGTTATTTCTTGTTCTTTAAGGAAGGGTTTTTGTCCCTTAGAGATTTGGATTCATCATGAGATTATACCCATTTGGAGCAAAGCAACCATGGTTCTCTTCTCTTCTAGGATTCATCTTGAAACTTTAGACTCATAGGAGACAATTTTTCATGGATCTTTTTTATAAAGAGATGTAAGTAAGATGATTCATCAAGCCCTTTCACTTTCACCCATAAGGGAAAAGTCCCACTTGTAAACAAGCTTTAAAGAACTTGGTTCCTCTTTCTTACATCTCAAAACCGAATAAAACCTTTTAAAAACAGAATCTTTTGCTTCAAAAGAGTATTGAAATACCTTTTGACCGATTAAACATATCAAAAACAGAAGCTTTAAGCTTCAAACTCATGAAAAACTGGTTTAAACAAAACCAGAAGCTGTTTTGCTTCAAAACATATTTTAAGTCTTGAAAGGGGCTTAAAAAGGATCTAAGCTTCAAATCCTCTCTCTAACCTTTTAATATAGAATCAATGCTTCAAGAACATTGAAATACTTAGAGGGAAGAAGCTTATAAACTCAAACTTTAAAAACGAAAAGATTTTAGCTTCAAAGATTTTAAAGCCTTAAAAATGGCTTAAACAATGATCTAAGCTTCAAATCCTTTCTCTAGCCTTTTAATATAGAATCAATGCTTCAAGAACATTGAAAGACTTAGAGGAAAGAATCTTATAAACCCAGACTTAAAACCAAAAGCTTTTTTAGCTTCAAAAACAAAATTTTGTGAGATTAGAGCTCTAAAATGGTTTTAAACACAAAGAGAAGCTTCAAATCCTTTTCTGGCCTTCAAAAACAAAAGTAATGCTTCAAAACATAATGACTAGAGACAAGAAGCTTTACAAAAATATTTTTAACCGATTAAGCTCTTAGAAAAACAGATTCAAAGGCTTGAAACTTCTGAAAAACATATTTAACCAAAAACTAGAAGCTGAAGAACAGTTTTTAAAACGATTTTAAATCTAAAACTGAACCAAATGAACCATGAAATACGGAAGCTTGAGAGGTTTAGGAGCTTGTGCTCTGATACCATTTTGGATTTTGAGAGTTTATCTCACGTAGAATGGAGGAGAATGATGGAGAACATCTTTGTACATATTTTAGAGTGAGAGTATGTGTTAGAATGTTAAGAAGATTTTAGAGAGAATTTGAGTATATTGAAGAGGGATTATTTCTCCCAAACTTAAAAGATTACAAGACAGCCTTAGGCTCATATTTATAGAGTTTACAAGATATTTAAAACCCTAAAACTCTAAACATTCGCCTCCAAAGTTTTGAATAAATGGGGGACCAAGTTGCAATTGTTTGAAGAACTAAGTTGCAATTGTTTGAATCTTCTTGCTTTTGCTTTTGGGACCACATGGAGAATCTTATCCAAAATGAATCTAGCCCATGTTATGGCTTTGTTCATTTTGGAGGCTCCTTTTCCTTGTAGACATGTGCATAATTAGTCTCCCCCATTCTTGCACTTCATGAATGTTTCCTGAGGGTGGGAGTACTGATTTTGCACATAGTCATTCTTTGCCCCAAAGCTTGCACAAGAGATCTTTAAGTGTATTCTGGATTGTACTAATTTTGCACATCCATATTACACAAGATTTGCACATCCCATAATCTTATCTTGGCTTCATGTCTTGAGTCTCTGAACTTTGTGTACTGATTTTGCACATCTTCATAACTTGTCCTTATTTTGCACATCTTCTGAAAAATGGCTCAAAATCTTTGGATTTGATGAGATCTTCATCTTCTTAAAATGAGATCTTCATGTTATCATTATTAACAAACAAAAAAGTTGCTCGAGACGTGAATGGGCCAAGTAAAGTTAAAGAATGCTATAAGACGCAAAAATTCTCAACAAAAGTTCATTGGGGATCAAAATGAGCCCAAATAGAGAACAAACCAGATTAAAGCACTACTAGCAAACAAAAGAAACTCAGTCCTACGTACATCTAGACTCACCCGCTAGCATCGGTTAAGGCTGATAAAGCATTGTCCCGCACGACCAACCATTTCTTGTCACTTGCTAGACCTACTCACTTGCCAAACTTTCTCACATGCCGAATTGCAACGCTATTCCACACTGGTTTGTCAAGATAATTACCCAATGCCCCTAGCCATCCACTAACCTAAGAGTGTCTAGGCTGACCTCATATTCAAATCACTCCCATTTGAATGACCTCACGTTGCTTTATCCTTTGTTTAGATTTTTTATTTTGGTTCAAAGACTCTTGTTTACTTATTTTGCCTAGGAATCCTGTAACCCTTTTGAATTTTGAGGATCTTAAACATTTTTGAAGAATATATATTCAATATATATATATATATATATATATATATATATCATGTCTTCTTCTATATATCTTTTCCTCTTTATTTTGGCTATGCAATCATGAGTGAGTATATTTTAGGGATTATCATAGATTTAGTATAATTACTTTCATTTATGATTGGGTTTTGATGTGTAGACTTAGATTAGCTTAGATCCTTCTTGTTTAGAGGTTTTTCATGCTTGATTAGGCTTCACAAAGTTAATCGCAATTTTAAAAAAATTTCATGCTCGATGGTCAAGAGGTGTTCAAAAGATTTTTGTAAGAGGATTTTTGAATAAGATGCTCGATGGTTATTTTATGGTAAAAATGATTGATATTATTACTTAGCCTGCCATTGTAGGAATGAATTGTGCAAGAGCTAGTTCATCTATGATCTATTGTAGCTATCTTATCTTAGGATCTCTTTGCTAGTTAGGTACCCTAATATATTTAATCCACTCGTAGGTCTAGGTATTTAATTGCTCTGTCCATGTTGGTTAGATTGCATAAAACAATTTTGTAATTCTTGCTTTTATTGCATTGATTATTGTGATTTAATAACTCAATTTTTTTACCTTAGTCAACTTTTTGGATTCGATCCTGATCTATGTTTACATGTTTTATTCCTTGCCCTTACGGTTATATAGATTATGATTTCAAAACTTGATAAAAACCATATTTCTATCACATCTCTCTTTGTGTGCCATACGCCTCTCTCTTATAGATTAGTTGCTTAGATCTTTGATAGATTCAAGTTTAAGGATTTATTCTAGTCGGTTGGGAGGGTCCTAGACTTTGTCTTTAATGAATTGAATATTCAGTCTCTTCATTTTCGTTGGTATAGACCTAAAAGATTTAGTATCGGGTTGACTAGGTTTGGCTGGGTGGTATATCTTCTCTTGGCTCGGTAACATTTTGTTCTATCCATTTCTTTATGTTTCTGATTTTTTTTTTTTAACTGCATATATAAGATGGTAGATGATTTTCTTTAATGATACTTTGTGCAGCGATGACTTACTTCTCCATGTAAGCATGCCATTCATTTGGCTTGTTGAGAACTTTAACAAGGTCTCATAAGCCACACGTACCTTAAACACTTTGTGGTGGTTCATGCTTGGTATTGTCCAAAGTAAAGTTGAGAAGTTGGCCTTATGGATGGAGACGGCGTTATAAAAAAGGACTTTACCTGGATTGACCCTTTAGATCCAAATTGTCCCATCGATATTTTTTGTTTCGCAGCAAGTAGTTCCCCCTTTACACTCTAGCCATGAAAATTTTGGAAAGATCCACATATTTGAACCCTTTGCCATTCCTAAATTTACTTGATCTAAATTTTCTTGGTGAGCCTCTTGGGTTAAAAACCACAGGTAAGCGCGCGTCTCCATACCCAAAAGTCATTTTGTTAAAAAAAAAATGGAATTCTTTCTCCTCATCCCCTCTCTCTGTTCTCTCTTCTCTCACCCAAATATGAGATTTAGAAAGCTGACGGTGAGATATGGGTTTTCCGGCGAGTCCAGTACCGAGAGTTCCGGCGAGTCCAGTACTGAGAGTTCCGGTGGCCAGCTCCTCAACCGTAGATCTATTTTTCGGCGATCCATCTTAAACTTTCCTGAGACAAATTAAAGACCCGACAAAGATGAGATGCAACAACGAGGCGTCACAGATCTAGCTAGTCCTGGCGGCGCAGCTCCTAATTTGGAAGGGTTCCTCGCGGTGGAGGAGTGCTTCACCGGAGATAAGATCTACATTTTCAAAAGAACGATGGAGGAGTCAAAGTCTTCTTGCTTGAGGACGGTAAGGCTTCGGAGGCTCCTCGTTCCCGAACCAATGCATGTGTAAGCTTTGTCCTCTTCTTTCGGTGACAGTGGCTCTTTTTTCGGCGGAAATGCTAACTTACTTTCATCTTCCTCCTTGGTTTCATTTATTTCCTTAGGTGAGACCTGGTTCACTGTATTTCGCATCCCCCTTCGTCATCTCCCGCCGCTGGAGGGTGAGCTCCGACAGGATCCGCGGATTTGGCAGTGACAGCGACAATTTAGGCTTTTCCTAGATTGTTTTTGAGTTTTGCCCTAACCATGGTTAGAAGTTTTAACTTTGATTATATTCTAACTAGGGTAAGGCCACCTTTGGTTAGAGTTTCTCTTTGGGGGTTAGGATTAGGGTTTTCTATGTGTTTTAGGATTTTGTTTTTGTTATAGGCTTTGTTGTAAAATGGATCTGGACCTAGTTTATAGGATTTTGTATTGGCCTAAATCTGAGACTATATAAGCATTTAAATAGATATCTTTTAACAAAAAAAAAAGAACTATTCGTTTCATTGTCAAAATAATCAGAGTGCAAGTAGAAAAATTATTGATTATCTCTTTCTTCCAACTCCCTAAGTCTGTATGCAACAATTGATTCAACTGTGTGGTCAAAGTTAATGATAGCATTCTTTATGAAAGGTCTCCTCCCTTTCTCTACATCTAACTAAATATCAAATTTAAACATTTATCGATTGACAATTTGCCACTTTCCTTTGTAAGCCTTGAGCTAGCAGTATCTTTCATGCATAATACTTCTCTAGGCGTGTGAATACCTTGATCCAAACTAGGCATCTAAAAAACACTCTTGATCCAAAAACTATTTGTTCTTGAAAAATAAGGGACAAAGGCTTCTAGGGTTGTGGAGGAGTCTTGGAAGATGAAAAGAATTTCTTCCCTTGCTAATTATGATATCTAAACACAAAAAAAGAAGAGAAAAAAACCCAGTATGTTGCTTCCTATTCATATGAATCGAAGATTGTAAAGCAATATAAATGTTGGGGTTTTTTCAAACCTACTTGTGTGCCTTTTAGAAATTTGACTGGTATTACTTATGACTTATGAAAATGATCAAAGATCAATGACAACTTTAATAAAAAACTATCAAAATAGTATATCAAAATAACGTTGTATTTATCTTGAAACCCTTAAGAACCCCTTTAGCTTTTATTCCCCTTAGTCGTAAAAGAATTTTCGGATTCTCAGATTTTCTTTAACCTGTGAGAGAGGAGATGTATTTATAGGTCATGAGGTAATTCCTATTTTTCGTACAATGCAGAATTTCTAATTATAGTATAATGTAAAATTTCCATAAAAGATTATGTCTAACCTTATATTTTTCTTTTCTTTAGGAATTAGAAAATTTTCTTTTTTTTTGGATCCTTTTTTATTTGGATTTTATTAATGCCCATTATTCCACACTAACATTTTTAACCCAGAAAAAGAAGCTATAGAAATTACACAATTTTCATTCAACTTTTTTCTTTTGTCGACAATGAGTTATATTAAATAAGAAAAAAATCCTATATGATACAAATAATCACACAAAGAGAAAATTACATGGTCATTGTAGACCAACTAATCTCTCTAAGAAGTAGACAAAATTTCATATTATAGTTGAACGTATCCCTCACACGGGATTAATAACTGATTTTTCTAGCATCCCATAGGAAATTAGATTCTTATCAACATTTGGCATGTATTTAACATCCTTGACTATAACCTCAGAACCATATGAATTCCAAATTCGAATCTTTCCTATTATGTTGATGCTACCATGAGTGTTATTAGCCATCAAAACCTCTCCGCCATCAAATTATTTGAAGTCTAATAAGGCTTCCTTGTATGGTGTATTATTGTATGTACAACCATAATCAAGAATCCATCCTTTTGTGGCTTTCGTATTAAGAGTACTAACCGTTTGTACTAGAGGTTGTTTCGGTTTTGCTATTGTGTTAGCAGAATTTCCTTACTTGTTATGTTTTCCCTCAGGACATTCTTGCTTCCATTGTCCTTCTTGACCGCAGATAAAACATGTTATATCATTTTTATCTGCTTTTCCTTTTCCCTTAAACTTGGATTTCCCTTCCTTTTTTTCTTGTACGTTGTTCTGACCTTCCTCTAGATTCAACGTATAGGCCTTCTCCAGTGGCTTCTGTCTTAGATAACACTCTGCTTTCTTTAAGTCTATCTCTTTAGAAAAAGTTGAGTTGATGACATCACTTAAAAGTAATAGTTTCCCTTTTATTACCATATTTGAGTATGTCAACCAAAGCCTCATATGGATTTGGAAAGCTGAATAGGACTTGTGTTACTTGATCCTCATGACTTATGTGAATATTGAGAGTTCCTAGATCGGAAATCAGCTTAAGAAAATTGTCCATGTTTCCTTTAATGCTCTTGCTTTCCTCCATCTTGTAACTTGCCAATCTCTGTTTGAGGTAGGTCCTATTAGGCAACGTTTTAGTCTGGTAATACCGTTCTAGAGCTTCCCAAACTCCAAGTGCGGTTGTCTCATGCATGAACGTGTGTAAGACCTGGTTAGTTAGAGTCAAATAGATTATGTTTATAGCTCGCTTCTATTTTTCTTCAGCTTGCGGATCTGGTTTGATCTCCTTAGCTTCACTGTCTTCCTTCTCTTCACCTTCTACATGTGCTTTAGGTTCTTTGATGAATGAGTTGAAGTTCTGGATTTCTAGCTGCATCACCATCTTGTATTTCTATAAACCAAAGTCCCCTATACCATCGAACTTCTCGATCTCAAATCTAGCTTCATAATCACAAAGTTATTTTAAGAGATCCTAAGATAAGATAGCCTCACAAAGTTGTTCCACAATAAAACTTCCATATCTGAAATTGCCTCCTTCCACACACGCATAATTTTTCTCTTCTTAGAGCACTGATACCAATTGTTGGGGTTTTTTCAAACCTACTTGTGTGCCCTTTAAAAACTAGACTGATATTACTTATTATTTATGAAAACGTTTATCTTTATTGATATATTAAGATCAAAGATCAATTACAACTTTAATAAAAGCTATCAAAAGAGTATCTCAAAATAAAGTCGTATTTATCTTGAAATCCTTAAGAACTTGTTTAGCTCTTATTCCTCTTAGTTGTCAAAGAATTTTTGTCTTCTCATATTTTCTTTAACCTCTTAGTTGTCAAAGAATTTTTGTCTTATCATATTTTCTTTAACCTGTGAGAGAGGAGATGTAGTTATAGGTTTTGGGGGCAATTCCTATTCCTAGTAGAATGTGAATTTCAATTCATAGTAGAATGTAAAATTTCATTTAAGATGATGGCTAATCTTATATTTTCGTTTTCTTTAGGAATTGACAATTTCTTTTTCTTATATTGATTTTATTAATGCCCATCAGTCCACAATAAAACTTTCAACCGAGAAAAAGAAGCTATAGTAATTACACAAATAATCATACAAAGCGAAATTACACTCATTCTAGACCAACTAGTCTCTCTATTTGGTAGACTGAAATTTTGATATTAGAGTTGAGCGTATCCCTCACATGGGATTAATACTACCAGAATGGTTGATGTAGTCGCAATTACTGATTGTCCATAGAATCAATGATAAACTAGTTTCTTAAAACCTAAAATAAATGCTCTACCGAAAAGAGACATAACGATTTCATTCAATTAGTTTCTTAAAAGTTTTCGCCTCAAACTATTAAAATCAAATTATTGCAGTAGTAGTTGAAATATGATTAAAAATCAAATAATAATTAATATAAAATTTATTAAATGATGTAAATTAAAAAAATTCAACATATTTCATTCAAAAAAAATTAAATTAGGAACATATCGTTGAGCATTTTACATACCTCATAAGTTTTGATGTATTTTCATTCCTTTTAACTCAAAGCATTTGTACGGGCAAACCCGATATGGGACATAAGCAACATAAACCTAAATTTAGGATCCAAAATTAATTAGCTCGGACTTACGACAAATTAATTTTAAGGTCTAAACTTTTTCATACACCACAAAGGGCACAAACATTTTTTTGTATTAGGGTATTTTTAATCATTGGGCGACTCTGTTCAAACTTACTTTTTTGTCAACATAATATTATAAACAGTATAATAATTAAAAAAGCCATCGGATCGTTGCCGGTGTGTGATGGATGCAAACACATTTAGCATACAAGTCTGCTAAATTATTAATCGAGCAGACTATGGATGGAAGAAGGTTGTGTTACGATCACCCTTTATCAGCCAGTGGACCTGACTTTTATTGCACCAATACTCCTCTTCACGTTTATAATGGATCAATAACTCTTTCTTTAGGCGGTGCATGCGATCAATATCCAAAGGGGACGTAGAGGACGCGTGATGGATGTCTGACTTCAATTCCTCAATATGTTTACGAGAGTTGACATGAGTACTCGCATTCCACCTAGATAAACTAAAGCGATAAGAGGATAAAGCCTGACTGAAATCATGTGGGTGGATAAAGTGACAAGTAGTTTCCTAGGTGTCATGAATAACCTGGTAAGAATCCGGCATGTCCCTCTAGCGGCTATCTTATTTAAAAGATTTACAACAGGTAAACTGATTAAGACTCGTATCAAGGAGTAAGGGACGATGATTAGAACCGATCCAATATCTTGTCGAAAAAAATGCATTCAGAAATAAAGAGTGCCACGAAAGGTTAGCAGTTTCTCTATCAAGACGAGTTTTGATGAGATAAAAATAACGACATCCAAACCAAGTAAATTTTGCCTCTACAGTTCGTGTATCATGTAAACTATGACTAGCAAGGAAAGTGTGAAACACTCTATTAGAATAAGAGAGACTTGGTAAACCCTCGAATTTTTAGCTGAGGTCTCTTATATCATTAAAGCCGCCGAGAAAGAGGGAAGGAGGAGGACTATTAGATGTTTGGGCACTAAATGATTTCTATTGCCAACAACGAGAAGATGTGACCGGATGCCCATAGATATAATAATTAAAGGATGGATGACCAGGGATACAAAAATAACTTGGAAACCAAGAGGAGACGCATCTCCAACAAAAGAAATAGAGATAGTGGAGGACCAAATAAAAGCCAAACCTCCACCTAAACTGATTGGATCGACCATAAAACAGTTAGGTAACCTAGACTAGTGCAAGGAAATTTAACAAAAGATCTTCTATTCTTAATTACAGAGAGGAGGATAAGAAGAACGTAAGACATTCCAGAGATATAGAACTGTTGGAGGACTCCCAAGCTTTGACAGTTCCAATGTAGGAGCTTCGTAGTGTCACGGGTGACTGAGTGGCAGTCACCATACCAGAGTAAGGAAAAGAGAAGGAAAACATTCAAACTTCCAGAAAAAGGAGAAGAAAGATAATACGTATGTGTCGTAAAATTGTCGATCCAAGTGATGTTGTTGCCATGTTTTATTGATTGCTTCCAATTTATTTTAAATATATTTATCTGTGGCTCGCATAGGTTTGATTATTATTTTTTCCGAAAATATAGTGTATTAGATTAGAGTAACAAATCTACAATAGGTACAACATATTCCACCAGGAAAAGATACAAGTCTAGATAGGATAAATGCTCTCAAGCCAAGAGAAAAAATACTCCAAAAAGGAGTTGAACAAATCCCGAAAAAGGACCACGAACTCTAGAAATAAAAAATTTCTAGATCGACATATACTCCTTATAACCGGAAATGGTATACTACCGTTCTGGCATTCTATGATAGGGTATGTAACCCCATAATTTTATTCCTCTCAACCTAACAACTATACATTCTCGACATAATAAAAAAAGATAAAATAAATGGACATGAAATAAATAAAAATACATTATTATACTAATTAAAAGGAAGATCTCAAGGCTTTTGGGAGTGTCCACATAAACAAAATAAAACTTCTTTAGAACTGCAACACGTGTCACATCTTCTACGAAGACTTCACGAGAATTTGTTCTATATGTCTCCACGTCAGCATCTTTTTCTGTCAATTATGTCATCTTCCTTAGATCCGAAAAAAACTTTGAGTGAGAAAACACTGAAACGTTACCTCTTCTCTTCAGTTTAATATAACCACTCATAACTCTCCATAATTTATGGATCCAAGCAACAAAAACTTCTTACTTTGATGATGGAATGCAGATATAGAGAATCGCAAATCTCTAGATGTCGAAGAAAGACGATAGAAAAACGTACACTTGCCTCGAGTCAGATCGTGTCCGATTGAAAGCAAGGACACAAAATCTATTGTGATCTATAGATCTCGAAACACATACAGGTTTCATACTTGGTTCTCTTAACACCGTTATTTGTGTCAAAGGATACCAATGAGATTCAGTTTTAACTTTGGTAGGTTAATGAACTGAAGGATGAACATTCATCAATTCTGAAGCAGAGCAACTGACATTTTTTTGTCAAAAAGAGCAACTGACATTAAGAGATGAAGTAGTATGACTTCATTATTCTTTCCCTCTCCTTTTTCCTATCTTCATTTGATTGGATTCCGAATTTATAAGGAAGTTGGAGAGATTGGTAGTGCTTAACGTTTCAGTGAAGACCATAAGATCTTGCCTGGAGCAGAGACGATCCAAAATTGGCGCCGGGTAGGTGGATTTGAGATTGAAGGTCGTGCTGCCGTACGTATAATATCCGACGAGATTGCTTGGTGGCAAAGATAATTAGAATAGGTACGAAAAAT
>OVBE01004018.1:0-15757 GCA_900406425.1 Iberis pinnata | reverse complement strand
GGTCATTTAGAGTTGTGACCAAAAGTTTTCTTCGTATTTTTATATGGTCGGTTTTTTAGAAAATTTTGGACTTTTTTCATTACTCTTTTATACACTTTTACGTATAGTTTTTTGTCGGTTTATAAATTTGTATTCGTATATTTCTTCTTTTTATTATAATGAAAACGTATTTTTCACTATAATTTTTGTTTATAGAAAATATTTATACATTGTTTTGTAGAGTGAGTTCGAGTGACCTACCACCATTATACCAACTCGTATGGTTTTTTTAATCATTTTAATTATTATTAATAACCGATAAAAGTTTACAACATATGAAAAAATGAAAAAGTCCACAAATTTTGATTATAGTAATTTGAAGTTTCAAAAGATATAAATCTGTAAATTACGACTATATTAGCTCGAAATTTTAAGAGATATAAATCTGTAAATTTTGACTATATTAAACCAATTAGTATTGATTTATCTTTTAAATATACTTTTTAATATTTTTAATTCTCTTAATTATTTTATTGAAAAATAAGAGGTTAAGATTTTCAATCTTTTTTTTCTTGAAACCCAAACTCTTCAATTAGCAAAGAATGTTGAAGTTAAGATTTTCATGATTCTCTAGAAAAGATTACAAAATGATTGCAATAAAATGGTCGATGATGTTTAATTATCTTAAAAGAATAACATATATTATGACTATTAATTTTTTAGCGAAAATTTTTGTAAAACAAATTTATATTATAGTGTTTTTGCTATTAGTTCTCATCCCCATAGAGTTATAACTTTTGAACTGTTTTAAAAAATAAATATAAAAAATACTTATTTTATAACAATTAAATAAAAAAATAAAGTAAAAGTAAAGAAATGTCTTTCTCAATAAAAACGCAGATCCCAACGGATTCAAACAACAAATTTGTGCTTTGCTCTTCTCTCTTACTTATAATAATATTCTCTCACAAAAATCCTCTCTATATCCTAAAACCCTCTTCTTGATTTTTGCAAATGTCTTCTTCTTTGTTTACTTAAATCATTAAACAAAAGAGAGACCCCAAAAAATCTTATTGAAAGAAGAGAAGTACTAAAAATGAAGTCTTTTTGTGATAATGATGATAATAATCATAGTAATAATACAACAAATTTGTTAGGGTTTTCACTTTCTTCAAATATGTTGAAAATGGCATCTTCATCATCTTCTTCAGTTGCAACATCTTCTTCTTCTGTTCCTCCATCTCAACAACTTAGTAACTATTATGGATCTAACTCAACTAATGAAATCTATTCTCATATGTCTGTAATGCCACTTAGATCTGATGGTTCTCTTTGTTTAATGGAAGCTCTTAATAGATCTTCTCATCACTCTAATCATCATCATCAAGGTTAGTTTAAGTTTATGTCTTGTTTGATGGGAACATGTTTGGTTTTTAAGTATTTATGTTTTGTTATTTTTTTTTAGATTCATCTCCAAAGATGGAGGATTTCTTTGGGACCCATCAAAACAATACAAGTGATCACAAAGAAGCCATGGATCTTAGTTTAGATAGTTTATTCTATAATACAACTCATGAAACTAACAATAACACAAACAACTTTCAAGAGTTTTTTAGTTTCCCACAAACTAGAAACCATACTCATCATCATCATGAAGATCATGAAACAAGAAATTACGAAAATGACCCTAGTAATTTGTCACATGGATCTTTTAATGTAGGGGTATATGGGGAATTTCAACAATCTTTAAGCTTATCTATGAGTCCTGGTTCACAATCTAGTTGCATTACTGCCTCTCATCACCAAAACCGCAACCAAAACAACCAACAAATCTCTGAAGCTTTAGTTGAACCAAGTGTTGGATTTGAAACAACAACAATGGTGGCTACTAAGAAGAAGAGAGGACAAGAAGAAGTTGGACAAAAACAAATTGTTCATAGAAAATCTATTGATACTTTTGGACAAAGAACTTCTCAATATAGAGGTGTTACAAGGTAAATATTATATTATAATTTAAAATATTATTTGACTTTTTTTGTTAGTTTATATATGGTTTTTAGACTTTTTATTTATTTACAAGGTTTTTTATTTATTTATTATATTAAAATTTAAATATTATTTGACTTTTTTGGTTAGTTTATATATGTTTTTTTAGACATTTTATTTAACATTTTTTTTTGTTTTATAATTAATGTGAAATAGACATAGATGGACTGGTAGATATGAAGCTCATCTATGGGATAATAGTTTTAAAAAAGAAGGTCATAGCAGAAAAGGAAGACAAGGTTTTTAATTATTTTTTCTAAATATTTAAATTGAATTTTTAATGTAATATATTATACTGACATTTAGTTGATTTTGTTTTTTTCTATGTGTGATTATGACTTGATGATCTTCTTCTTCAGTTTATCTTGGTAAGTACTAAGTACACACTTCAATCTTCATTGATTCATTATTTTTCTACATTTTCTAGGGAAAAATAATGATGGATTTTGACTGACTTTTTTTTCTTTAATTTAAAAATTTTTATAATATTTTTAGGAGGTTATGATATGGAAGAGAAAGCTGCTAGAGCTTATGATCTAGCTGCACTCAAGTACTGGGGTCCCTCTACTCACACCAATTTCTCTGTAAAAACAAAAAAACCTTTAAATTTTTTAATTTCTACAACTTTATTAATGTAATAATATTATATGTTAATGGGGTTTTTTAAAGGTTGAAAATTATCAAAAAGAGATTGATGATATGAAGAATATGACTAGACAAGAATATGTTGCTCATTTGAGAAGAAAAAGTAGTGGTTTCTCTAGAGGTGCTTCAATTTATAGAGGAGTTACAAGGTCCATAAAATTACTAACCATAAAACTTTATAATATAATTTTTTTTATAACATTTCTTATTAAAATTTGTGTTTATATTATAATTATCATTAGACATCATCAACATGGAAGGTGGCAAGCTAGAATTGGAAGAGTGGCTGGAAACAAAGATCTTTATCTTGGAACTTTTGGTAAATTTATACTAAAAAAGTTATTTCTTCCGTTTTTTATTGATTTATTTTTTAAGCTTTTGCGCATATTAATAAAACACAAATAAGTATATTAATAAATACATTTTTTCTTATATAAAGCAAAATTTTATATTTTTTAACTAATAGATTTTCAATGATTTCGATCAATATTTTTTTAAGTTTATAATTTTGTGAAAATTATAGAACATAAAACTATATAGTATTTAGTGAAATTAATCTTTTTGAAACAATTTTTTTTTTCTAAAATATTTAAGATTTTAAAATGGAGCAAGTATCATTTTTAAAAAATTTGCATCTGTCTTACCTTACGTTCTATAAATAACTAGTAATAAATACACATTTTTACTATATAAAACAAATTTCTATATCTTTGAGCAAATATATTTTCAATGATATCAATCAATGTCTTAAAATTTACACTTCTATAATCTTTAAATATAAAATTATATAGAATTTGGTGAAAATTAATCTTTTTCAAACAAATTTTTTTTCCAACATCAAAGAAAGTATCATTTAAAAAAATTCTTACTTGTGTCTTACGGTATCTTTTAAAACCCTAAAATAGGAACTCAAGAAGAAGCAGCCGAAGCTTATGATGTTGCAGCAATTAAATTCCGTGGTACAAATGCTGTTACAAACTTTGATATAACAAGGTACGATGTTGAACGTATTATGTCAAGTACCACACTCTTATCTGGAGAATTAGCTCGAAGAAACAATAACAACAACGTCATTATCGTTAATGATCATCATCAAAATGTATTAAACGGTGTCGTTGAAGGTAGTTTTAGTAAAGAAGTTACTAATGATCCTGAAAGAGTTTTGAATTTTCCGACAATTTTTGGTCCGAAGATGTTTGGATCAAATGTTGTCGGAAATATGAGTTCTTGGACGACGACAACAACAACAACAAACCCTAATGCTGAACTTAAGACTGTGTCTCTTACTTTGCCTCAAATGCCGGTTTTTGCTGCTTGGGCTGATTCTTGATTGAATTAACTAACTCTTGGTTTAGTTTGTTTAAGTGTTTCGGTTTAATTTTCCGGTTTAGCTTAATTTTTCGGTATAATTAAGAGCGGAATTATGTATGTTTCTTTTGAGTATGAAGTATTCATGTAAGAAACAAGTAATGAATTTTCTCTATAATGTTATGCTTATCTTTTGCAATTTATTTTCTTTTTATGATCATTTAATTTATATGTTTACGTAATACTTATAGATAATTTTAATAAAGTAATCATTGATTAAAAAAGATAGAGATAACAATTAATTTAAATGTGTTATAAGGTCATCCCTAACTTTAGCACTATAATAATATTGAAATCAAATTATTTTGATTTTAGCCTCAATAAAACATTATTCTCTAACTATAACCAAATGTCACTATTTTTTATAATTATTATATCATCGAATTAAAGATTTTTTTATTATTGTTTAATAATTTATTCAAATACATATTATTATACATTGATATTATCTCGGTTCTTATGGTTAGTAATTGTTTTTCTTCAATTTGAGCCGAACATAATTTTGGTTTGTTTGATACTCGGTATTTTTAGTTCCGTTTTTTCGGTTCAGAAATATAAATATATTTTGGTTCGATTAGTTTTAGTTTATTTAATTATTTAATTTATTTATTTGGTTAATTTTAGTAATTTCGGTTCGACTAATGTAATATAAAATTGTTCGGTTTGTTATCGCCGAACCGAATCGAAAACAAAACTAAAATTAATAAACTATCGAACTGATAACCGAACGTCGATTTAGTCCGGTTCGATTTATTTGGTTCGGTTAGAATACTCACATCTACTAGATAAATTATTTTGAAGTTTTTAAAAAAAACATTGCCGTAACTACAATACCACACCAAATTTGGTGGAATACTCATTATAAGACGTTGGCTATACCGTTCCAATGGAGAAGCCCTAACACTAACAAAAATCCATATCAAATTATTTTTAAAGAGCAAGGATGATTAGAAACTTAAATGGTTCTTAATAATATTATGGAACATGAAGATTTACTAAACTGATATAATTTGCTTCGATGGTTTTGGAAATTGAATAGAATGTTAAATTTATAAATATATTTGAAGGGGAATGTATAAGTCGGGAGATGAAATGACCCATATCTAATAATTAGGTTTCTTGTCACTTTTTTTTTCTCTTTTCTCTTTCACTCATGCATTGTTCTTTAGAGTACACATAAATAATAAGATGAATGAATATGTCACTCCAATAATGCGATATGCTTTATTGACCATTTTGACCCACAACAATCCAATATACCTCACTACTTCATTTCTTCTCTTTTTCATACCCCACTTTTAAAGTTTCATCCAAAAAAATTTAAATATATTCCCTCCTCCTTGATATTTAGGAAAATTCAAAAGTGAATATAAATATAAATCTTTAATAAAGATATCTTTTTAATAGAAATGTAGAATTTAATGCTTGGGAACTTGAGAAGATCCACTATATCTACTAGGTGTTTATCTTCTTTACCGGTTTTGTTTGGTTTCTTCTGCTAGGTTTAGCTTCGGTTTCAGGAATGTTGCTTTAGTCGTCGGTTGCTGGGATCTTCCGTAGTCCTTTTTCTTCCTGTCAGGCTGATGGGTGCTTCTGGTGATGCATCGTTCGTTTCTTCCAGACTCATCCTCCATTCTCTCGCAACTTCTTCGTTATCTCTATTTTCTTGCTATGTTTAGTATGTCGTTTAGGTCACGAGATTTTGTTCTGTTGAGTTTGTTGTTTCGGTTTGTTCCATTTCAGTTTAGTTTAGTTTTTAGATTTTTTAAAAAACTGCCAATTGTGGCCTTTTTACTCTGGAGATATTTTCTTCACGCCCGACTTCGATCTGTGTTCGTGGGTTTTGTTGTTTTCCTTTTGCGAGTTGAAATTTTTACCACCAGCTGAAAAAGAAAAAAAAAATCCACTACATCTACATATTGTGATACGCATGGTTTTGTAGTTTTTCACACGTGTGGAAAAGTTGGCCCAAACTTGGGCACAAAAGTTATCTATTGGGCCGTGGACGAGTATACTTACAATATTGAGCTAATTCTTTCATACGTGTGGAAGAGAGTTAGTTTTAAAACCCGAAGACAAATGTATGATTTGGGCCTTGGCCCATGTTTAACTTTTTAATATATTCAGCAGTTTTGGGTATATAATTTAAGGTTTTGGTCCACTTGGCATCTCAAACTAATAAAAATAAAAATTCATAAATTAAAAGATAACTGTAACATCTAATAGTTATTATCTTCACAATAAATATTTAACTTAACCTATAATAGAAAAAGTTTCTTAGTAACGTGTATAGTAACATTATATTAAATATTCTGAATATAATGAACGCCAAAATATTCACAATTCAATGACTAGAAAATTACAAAAAATAACAATCACAATAGAGAATGAGATTACTTACATGGTTTACTATTTTGTTCTTAGATTTCATAAAAACTCTACCATTTCGTTTTAAAATTTTTTCTTGTTTCTCCATGTGTATCTTTTATAAATGATACTTAGAATTTAATAAAAACTAATTAATTGTGTGATATATTTATTTACAATTAAGTCGTATTTAATATAAGTTATTTATGTTTCTTCATCTCTTATTTCACACGTAAGTAAACAAGTAAACACAAACTCATATGTTATTGTTTTTGATGATTTTTTAAAAAAATTCGAAAGCTTGACAAGGCTGAGTTCTATTACAGAAAATTCAAAGCGTTAGAAAAACAAAATGATCATGAATGATCTTTTCATGTATTCTTGCAATGTTACATCATACAATTTTACAAATGATCTTGATTATCTCCCAATAATATTTGCATAAATCATATACTCATGGTTTTTGTTGTTGCAAATTTGCACATCGAATATATTTTAGAAATATGAAGCAAAATAAATCGATTAAAAGAATTTATAGACAGTAAGAAGTTATTTATGTTTTCCATCTCTTATCTCACATGTAAACAAGCAAACACATTTTCATCGATTACCGTTTATTACAATATATCTAATATTTATGACTCAAGTTTAGATTTCTAAGTACGTTCAGAATTTGTACATTGTTGATGAAAAAGATGAAACAGTTAGAAAAGATAAGTGTAACATCTAATAGTAATTACTTTTACAATATATATTTACCGTAACATATAATAAAATAAGTAAAAAAGTCTCTTAGTAACGTGTTTAGTAACATGTATGAGTTAAATATTCTAAGCACAATAAACGCCAAAACTTTGTCGACGATTTTCAACCGAGAACTCTAGATGTTGTTGTATCGGTAGCTCCATGTAGTTTCACTTCCTGCTTATGGTTTCATGCTCCCTATACTTCGGAGATTGTTCTTGATTTTGCTAGCTGTGCGATAAAACCTCTAGATCGATTTATTTGATTCAAGTTTGAGATCAAGCAAATGAAAAATGAAAAAGAAAGAGACACCAAAATTTAACGAGTTCAGGACTGAGTCTCTACGTCTCGCCGGAAGCAAAGTTCCGGAATCCACTAGCCACCGCTCAAATGAACTAATCTCTCTGATACAAAAAATGAAACTCTTTCTCAATCTGCTTACTTGAGCTCGAAGACTCTGTTCTTATACTAAGGAGAAGAAGAGGAAGTTATAACTAACCCCAACTAAGTAACCAATCCTAACAACTATAATTGAACCGGAAATTGGCTTTATAAACCAGCCTTACAATTGATTTAAACCATACCTTATTCTACCCGAGTATAATACTTTCTAATTGACTAAGAGAGTTTCATACACTTAGAGTATATACCAAATTAAGGTCATAAGCACTTCACTAGCGAATCAAAACTCGACTCAAGTATTTGTGGGATCGTTCCTTGTTTTTGATTTTTTTTATAGAAATCGTCTTCTTATCATAACTCTTGTTCTTCGTTCGTGATCAAAATCAAACTCTAGCCAACATAAACTAGTCGTTAATAAAAGTTAGTATGTTGATAATCATACGTCTATTTATATAGCTTGAATATTTAGACTATTTGATGTAGAAAATTTATGAGAAGAATGAGATTGTTGAACACTAACATGTGAATTATTTGAACCGAAAATTAGAAATCGACTAGCGTGACAAATATATGTAAGGTTTCTGAGATATAATTAGATTATAAACCATTACGTTTTTTAATTTTTGTACCAAAAGTTGAAAATATACATTATATTTTAAATTATCTTAACCAACGAAAAAAATAAAATTATCATTAAAAATTGTACTTGCTAGTTATGTTCTTATTTATAAATGAGTTTTGTTTATGTAGAATAATGATTTTAAGATTCTTAATATATAATTTTTAACAAGTTTTTTTTATTATATACTTATTAAAATAATAATTAGTTATTGATAAGATTTTTTTTCCATCTTAAATGTGACAAAAATGAACTTCCAAACTAATAAATTGATGGTACAAATAATGAGATAATAAAAGGAAAATGAGTAAGTGGCTTCACTTATAAGTCCCATGACTTACACACGCACCTACGTAACGTCTCCCATAATTTTCCCAACTAAATATTTCATCACACATTATATTGCTGTAAACCATTAATATCTTTTGTTGACGTTTTCAAGTTTTTATTGTTCAGTCAATTTAGTTGTTGTCTGTCCCAATTTTCATATATATCCTTCACTACAATTTTTCCTATTTTAATTTATATATTATCGTAGACAAATTTAATATACAGATAGCTATATCTTATAGTTTTATGTTAAAACTTTGTTTTATTCAAAACTAATATAAATTTGATTGTTATTAAAAAAAATTAATAATGATCAAAAGAACTCGAGTACTAACAAAAATAATCATGCATTGATAAAAAAATATTAAATAAAAAAATTTATAACAATAAAAATGAGCGGTTTCAATTACTATTTTGATTAAACTTTAACGGTTATTTGGAAAAGGTAAAATAAAAATAAAATAATATATATATATATATATATCTATCTGATATTTTAATTTTTGTAAGGCTAATAAATGATATATTCGAATAGTTAAATGTTCAGATTCTTAATTGATTTAAAACATGACAATATTTGAATAAGTTAAGAAAAATGATTTAGCAATTTAACGATCGTATTTGTGAGTGGCTATAAAACACACTCTTACATAAAAGATTCATCATATTATTTTTATTTTTATCCTTTTATGATCAAAGAATTCTAGGCCGAAGTTCGTATATCTTTTCAAAATGAGACTCAAACCATGTTATTTAACTCTCATTTGGAGAGCAGACTCTTCCTACCGTAAATCGAATCAAGAAGCACAACATCACCAACGACAGTGCTTAAACCATATTATTCAAAGTTATTGTATTCGGTCTTTACAAGTAAGGAATAACCGTTATAGATTCTATGAATAATACAAAGATTTAGTTGATCCAAATATGTGTAATTTTCGTTGACTTGATGCAAAGACAATGTAGGACTGTATAGACTAAGTCCCTAACTTGTTTAAAACACACAAGATATAAATCACATCAAAGACTAATCAGTACACATTTATACATGTAAGCTTCCAAGAAATTCGCATTTTATAGTTATTGGAAAAACATTATCATTCCGTTTACATGTTGCATGTTTTCTTTTCCTCCTACGTACTTCTTAGGACACTAATTATTTCAATTTAAAACATAGCATGTTTTCTTTATGGTAAAAAGATTCAACAAATTAAATATAAAGACTTATATGGGAATAGGCGTTTGGTTATTCGTTTCGGTTCCAGTCAGTTCCGTTTGTTTCGGGTTCTTTCAATATAGGATTCATATAGGAATTATTAGAAACTTTCTTCGGTTTGGATCTAAAATTTTGAAACTATTTGAGAACCGATATCTTAATGGTTTCGGTTCTGTTCAAATATTTTATCCAAAAATACTCAAAAGAATCGAAAGAACCGAAAATATTCTCAATATCTAGAACTTAAAATATCTAAAACAACCATAAATACCCCAAAAATCTAAAAAACTCAAAAGATTTGAGACCGTACGTAAATACCCAAAGAACTAAAAGTATACGAAAACCAAAAATACCCAAAAATACGAATAATAACCCAAAATATCCAAAAAATTGGAAGAGAGACATATACCCATGGCTCTTGGTATAAACACTTACCTTAAATTTTCGGTTCCTCAATTCGGTTTGATTCCGAATCGATATTTAAGATTCTGCGTAAAAAAATCATTCAGGTAATTTAAAAGGAACTGTACCCAAACCGAACCTGATTTTTTGTTTGGTTTGTTTCTTCAGTTCCAGATAATTATGGCCACCCCTAGATTTATAGGTGAATCATGCAGTTTATAAGTTGGAATTTATAATTTTCTATATGTTCATAAAGAATCTTTTTGAGAATATTCACACAAACTATAAGAGAAAAATGTATAGTTGTATATAAATGCTACTTTCTCATACTAATTGATAGAGATAAGAATTTCATTCATAAAATTATATTGCAGAGAACATATCAATGTAGTAAAGTATATAGTTGAATCCCAAAAAGACTAGAAAGTACACGATTTAGTTAAATCTCGAATCAAGCTAAGACAGAATAAAAAATTGGTTGTGATCGAATGAAAACGGTAAAATAAAAGCGGTTGTAAACTATGAAATAAAAGCGTCAAACATCAGGGAATCCACAAGTAGTCTGGTTTTAAAATTCAAATTATCATGCATGGATTTTCTTTGAAAATAGTTCTCAACATGAAAGACAATGATAGAATAATCTCCTCTCGGAGTATAAAACCCTACATTAGAATTATTAGAAACAAAATCTAGCCGTGTCTAACTAATTCAATCATGCAATAAAGATCAAATTCAATTGTTCATAAGAATTCAAGATAATACTCTCTCAAGCAAGAACACTTATTCATATAGACAAGATCCAACTTCTAAACCAAATATCTTTGCGTTTATTAGTCTAATTTCAATAAACTAGATGATCAATCTAATTCATGCATTAATAACAAGTCTAGACTAAGAACCTGTCAATTGTTATCCCCTTGTGATAACTCTAACAATAAAACTTGATTTCTCTGGGAAACCCTAAAAACCTAATTAGTGAACTATTCAAACATTGACAAACAAACACAACTCAACATCTTTGAAGACCACATAATAATATAAATATATATATATTAGAAATGGTTCATAAATTCTTCTCCAAATACAAGGTGTTGAATCTCTTCTCCCTCAGTAAAAACTCTCCAAAATAAAAATAAAAATAAAACTTAGTTCTAAAACCTAAAACTATAAGACTTTTATATAGAAAAAGGTAAAATAATAAAAATAGGAAATTTTTGTTAAGCTTGAGGACTTGTATGCAAAATTGGAAATTTTCTGGCTCTTCTAGGATAGAGTGCTCGATCGATCAAGTGGTTGCCCGATCGAGCACTTTGTAAAGTTGCACGATCATTCTTCATTCTAGCCCGATCGATCCAAAGCTTCAGATTTTTCCAGGGGATTTGCCCGATCGTACACTTCTCTAAAGCATTGCTCGATCGATCAAATCTTTTCACGATCGGTCACTTTGTTCTGCATCTAGCCAATTCTTCTGATTTGCTCTGAAATGCTCTGAAATGCACATTTTTGTTTCAACACAACCCAAACACCTAAAATCCTGAAAATATATCAATTTTACAAGAAAAATGCTCGGAATAATGCAGAATAGCTCACTATTATGCATTAAAACCGAGTAATATCACAAATTATGAACAAAAAGTAATTCAAGTTAAAGTTTTACAATTATTCAAAACTTTTACAGTTTTAGGGAATCAGTATTTTTAGAACTTTACAAAATTATTGTATCAAATAGTAAAAGATGCATATTTTTTTATAGAGATCATCCATCTTTATGCAATAAAAAAAACTTAAACAAACTTTTTATTGAAAAAGAAAAGGAAGTATATAATCCATATATTTGTTTTTTCATTTATACAATGAAAATCAACGGTACCAAGTACTATATTATTCCTTTCTAAAAAAAACCTATATTATTGTCTTTTTTTTTGTTTGTCATTGTACTATATTATTGTCATCCGAGTCAAAAGTGCGACATATGTAATTGGATAACATTTTGAAAAATTGTGTCACATTGAAAACTATCGACCTGTTTTTTTTGTTTTTATTTATTTATATAACAAAGACAAAAAAAAGTAACGTAAAATTGAAGAAGGGTCCTACGTTATGGTGGAGGTGAAGCAAATTGGTCCGTAGAGTGTTTCTCCTCGTAAACTCTTTAGAGGATCAGAACAACGTGAACGTCACATTCATTTAGTTGTCACTCAAATTTATTTCGATTATAAACTTATAGTATATATTAAATTAATAATAAAAAATTTATACATTCGTAATACGATAAAACCCACTCCATGGAAATTCAAATCGTGTATGAATTCTATATAATATAAATATATTTTGAAGACACAGATAATATAAATGACAGTGTGGGACATATATGTGATTGGACTTTCACGTGCTCATTATTTTCTTACGTCCCAATTCGTTTATTTCTTAGTATTTGTATGATTCATCACACTAGGTAAACTTTTGAAACAATTACATTTATATTATAGAAAAAGTTCTATAAAATGGCTAAACTATAGAATGTGGGTAGATTAATATTAAACCATAAACGATGCAAAGTCCACGGATTATAACTAAAAGATCCTAAAACTTCGGGAACCAAAACCCGACAACCCAGGAGTCAAGAAAAAGTTTTAAAGAAAACTAGACAACATTGAAAAAACACAAGGTATAGCGAATGAAATCCAAATGAATTCAAAGACAGACCATTAGCCTTCCACGAACAGGATACAAAAACCAACAATGAGACGATAAGACAATTCGTCAAAAGATTTTGAAGAGACACATGCTACAAATCCTATTTTGGGATAAACAGACTTCTGAAATAAAAACTTTGCATTTCTTAAAGAGACATAACGAAAGCTAGATTATTGAGTCCGTTGTAAAATGCCTATGCAGGTAGCGTCAAGATAGAAACGGCTAAAAACCGGAAGATGAAAACAAGAATCTGACATCCCTTGAACAAAGCTGACGATTAACACTAATAGAAAAAGTTAGACAGCCGCATGAACAAGACAAAGAAGAATCGTTTATGGTTTAACATTAATTTACCAAAGGACAAAAAATAGAATGTGGTTAGACCAGGGATGGCCCTGGGCTAAAACTCGTAAAGCAAGGGCTTTAGGCGCCAAAATTTATATAAATGTTGGGACACCAATCTTATTAAAAAAAACTTTGGTACTGTGGTCGAGTACAAATAAGTTTAGCTTTGCAGGGTTTGGTGTTCAATTCTCCCCAACCCATATTTCTTTTTTTTCTTTCATTTCCTTTTTCCTTTGCTTTTTTTGAAGGCATCACATTTTAACTACGCTTTATGCAATATTTAAATTCGGACCGGCACTGGGTTAGACCAATGATCTCACTTATTTAGACGATTTATTTTCTCCTCCCATAAAAACATTTTACAGTATCTAACACAATCTGTAAATAGTGGAGAACCTAGGGATCATGTCTCCATGCTAATTATCTTAATGACTACTTTTTAATTAACTATACGTACGTAAGGAAACATATTGTTAAAAGTTAATGAATTAATTAACGATTAATTAGTCTATGCTTTGGGATTTGCACTCCTTTTGGAATTATACAACATATTGTCTTGACTTGGTGTTGTTAAGCTTAAAGGTCACAAAGGGCATCAAAGAATCAGATTAAAGCAAAGTATTGTCGGAAAATATACATATGGACCCATTTTGTTGCATCTCAAGACATGTAATGACCCTATTATAACCCTTCGGTGTTGCATGTAAATTAGGGTCAAGATTCTATTATTTACTTAAATAATATAATAATATTAACGATGAGTTAGTCTAATGATTAGATCCCTAGATCATGAAAAAGTAGAAGTTTAGGAGTTCACATATTCGATTCACGTTGAGAGGGGTCTGCTTTCCAAATGAAAGTTATATATATATAGCATAGTTTGGACTTGCCTCGGGGAGATGTACGGGATTCGGTTCAGAACTANATATATATATATATATATATATATATATATACACGTTGAAAGAATTGTAACGAGACTTAGAGATAAAAGTAAATTACATAGAAAGTATATACGAAAAAGGAAAGGTTTATTAGATTTTGAATAAGTTCATGCATCTTGGAAAATAACAAAATGTTATGAATCATTATAGTTTTCTTATACATATAAACCCTAGGTTAATTAAGTGTACAAGATTGACAATAATATTACCCACTAGATTAATTAGTAAATATATAACTAAGTGTCTTATTTTAAAAATACTTTTATAATGCATGAATGAAAAAACATTGCAATATATATATATATATATATTTGTCACGAAAAATAATAAAATCATTACAACGAAACGGCTGTATGTTTTATTGCCCAAGATGGATAAACCTTATCGACATAAGAGAATATCCTCTTTTGTTTCCTCGCTGCTTTATCTAGCCAATATGCGTCCGTGTTCATTGTTCTTGATTGATGGATCAGTTTGAAACCTATGAAGAAGCTAAGAAGTCTATTAGATACCGACAACTCTGAAGCAAATGCTAGTCAGACGGACAACTCTTGAATCATTTCATGCAGCTCTTTGGAATCAATGACAAAAAAGAAGTATTGACGCTTCTTCTCAACAAAATATGACATCACCCACATGCAATGTATTTATATATGTATGATGATTTATCTTTCAGTCAAAAATTTATTTCAACAGTATAAAAATAGAAAACTATAAAGCGAGACTAACTTTTATGTACGTTAACGTGATAGTTTTGAAGTCTATATTTGAAAAAATAATAATGAAGAAATGTTACATAAGGTTGACAAATGATGTTATCACTAGCTGAAGAATATATTTATGGAAAGCTATTCTGAACATAGTTTGACAAAATCGACCAATAATCAATGAAAATATCAAATAAAACATGCATACATTTGGCAATCGTTCCCATGAGCAGATCGTACACGAACACTAGCATTGTTCAAATAGTCAAAAAGTTTATAGAGAAACATTTATTATAAATTTTACATTATTTATAGATTTTGAACGTCAAAAAGTGACAGAACGAAGCAGCTCCGAACATGCATATGAATTTTTTCTTTTTTAAATTGAAGAAAGAAAAACATTTTTTTGTTGTTGTTGCAACATATTGTGCGAATATCCCTGCAATTTAGGTTTAGAGAAAGAAAAAATAAAATAAGTGAAGCAAATAATTTGTGCTCTAGAATTTTTTTATTGATCAAAGTATTAAATTTTATAATAAACTAAAGTCTTTTCTTTATATAAGCCTAAGATCCATTCCCATTAAAAAAATCTAGAATAACTTTATTTTTCTAAAATAGATCATATCGTACCATGTCATTTTTAGCCGATTTTATTGAGTCCATTAATATTTTTTAAGTCATATTTTAACAATATAACAAAATGTGATTTCTAATAATCAAACATTTTGTTGACCCCCACTTAATATTTATAAAGCCAGGGCCGGTCTGGAGTCCAAGCATACCAAGTACGAGCTTACAACCCATTATTATTTTCAAAATTTTACTTTAAAAACTAGTCTATTTTTAAAATTTTAATTTAAAAATTGGTCCATTTTTTGTACTTTATATTGTAATCTTTAAAATCTCAAAACCGGACCGGTTTAAAACCATATAATATATAAAAAAT
>OVBE01004017.1:0-25191 GCA_900406425.1 Iberis pinnata | reverse complement strand
TATATATATATATATATATATTGTTTCCTTATTTGATTTCTTTGGAGATATATTACAAAAGTGAGTTTAAAGTTTATGATTTTTGGTGATGTGAGTCATAAGAAATATGCAGTCGTATCTTAACATTAGAACATTATACCTACAAGAAACTTTCAAGACTAATGAAAGAGCATAAAACCTCTGTCAATTTTTTCGTCTTCATAATTCTTGTATCAATATCTTTTAATACTATGAGTATTAAATATTTTTTGCTTTAACAAAATCAATTTTTTATTGTAGAATTTGCATTCTTACAATTATATTCTCACAATTAAAATTACTAATCTAATAAATAAGTTATCCACTATTTTCTTTGTCATCTCCACTATTCAAGTGTTGAATCAAAACTTAATAAGTAGATTAAATTTTTGATCTTGTGGGTAAAGCTAAGATGATCTCAAGAAGAATTTCATATCTCTTTAGAAGAGTAACAACATGGGTATTCATACTAAGAATACATGCTTAAAACTCTAATTACATATTTTGACCTAATGGGCTTTTAGCAGGAAGGTCCAGCTTGTCAGATCGGCCCAGTTCGCTTCAGGTCTTCTAGGTCGTCTCAGTCCTTCTAGGTCGTCGTCCACCTGAGCCTTCAGCTGAAATGGGCTTTTGGCTGGGTGCTAAACCCGGTATCAACAGTTAGCTCCCCCCCAGGTCGGCGATGGCGTAGCAAGTCGTCGATTGAGCTTGAAGTGCATTTAATGCTTCCATAGCCTTTTACGAACCGTTTTCGTAGGGGAAATCTGAAACGTTGCACTTTCCCATATTCCCACGCGCAATAATGCTTTTTCTCGGTAACCGCCGTCTTCCAAGGGTATAAATACCCCTTCGCATCTTCATTCTTACACTTCACTTTTTCCAGAATTTTCTTCGCAGGTAAAAACGTTCTCCCTTCTCTCTACTTTCTCTCTCTACAATATTTTAAGCTCGGTAATTTATCTGTAACAGCTCGGTAATACCGCCGATTTTAAACTATGTCTTCTTCTCGTGTAAACCCTAATGAGCCGTCTGCATCTCTCAACGATCTGAGTGTCGCCGAGATAAAATTTACCCCTGAAGAAATAGTTTCTCAAGCGAACTAGATCCAGCCTGACAGCGAGCTTACTGGTTTGCTCCCCACCAGTTGCACAGAGAAAAAACTTCTAGATCTTCTCCTTTTTCAATGGGATTCCGTTTCTGATCCCCAAGCCTCATCAAAGACCTTGGGACTGTCCCCAAGGCTACGTCTATCTGTACGAATCTTTTTTCAGGAAGTGTCACGTCTGGCTTCCTCTGCCGAAGTTGCTGATCTTGTACTGTGCGAGACAGAAGATTTTCATCTCGCAAATGATTGCTCCCTCAGTTAGGCACATGATAGCTCTTCTGGCTCATGGACTTGAGTTCAGGGTGGAGATCGGCATCAGGTTCCTGGAAAATTTGTCATCAATCAACCCGGCGACTCAGAAGAAGACAAAGCTGAATACATGCTTTGTGTACATTAATTTTAAGCCTAAGTACAAGTTGTTATACACCAAATCGGACACGAAGATCCACGACTAGAAGGGGAAATATTTTTTCCTATAGATCATCCCGAAGTCTGTAGTTGACGTAGGAAGGATCCTAAAAAGGAAATGGGCAGACACCTTTGGTAGATACCACCTAGGAAAAGCTGAGCTGAAACTTGATAAATTCGACGATCCTAAACTAAATTTTGTTTTGTTATTTGCAGAGCTTCATTTCAACTCTGGTCCTTTTCCGCCAAACTTTCTTGAGGATTTCGGGAGGATTCAGAATGCATGGATTGTCGACATCAAAGATTTCGATAGCAATCGTATCCAGCGGAGCATCTCGTTCATTAATTCATGTGAGGTTGCCTAGGTGCCTTCTCTTCATTTTAAAGAATAAAATAAGTTTTCTAATGACGAGTTGTTACTTTTCAGCCAGCTGGGAACTTAACATCTGTCCTATTAAAAAGAACAAAAGAATGGGTCGTCCAAAGCCTCCAGTTGACTATGCTGCCGAACTAGAGAAATCTGCTTCAAGTTCTAAGCAAAAGCAGGTGCAGATATCTAGTTCTACTGGCAGTGAGGACGCCTGCACTCCGTTAGTGACCAAGAGGAGACGCTGATCCAACTGGGATCGCCAAACTTCTGATGTGGTAATCATTGACTCGGCGGAGAAGCCGTATTCAGCTATTGTTCCTACTGAGGAAAAACTTTTGAGAGAGGAAGTCCCTGCTGAGGGACAGACAGTAAATGATGGTGTTCTTGTTGGGGATCACCAAGAAAAAGAAAATGCTCGTAAGGGATAACAAGAAGTTCCTGCTACGGGAGCGTTTATAGGGACAAATGTTCCTGCTACCGACTTGGTGGTTCCACCACCTGCTCCAACTGGTGGAACTTCCATGGGCTCTCAGATTCTAAACGACATGACTGCGGATATGGACCCTGTAGATGGTGGTTTAGAGACTTTTTCCCAAGAAGTTGAAAATCTTCTTGGTGATGGTGGTGATAATGATGATGAGGAAGAAGAGAAGGAAGATGAGGCCGAGGCCGAGGTTGGCGATGCTGGGGAGCCTCAAGATGCCGAAGGGGGAAGCTCCTAGTCAACAAGACACAACAACTCATAGGGGAGTTAGGCGTTCTCGTTCATGCATAAAGGTGTGACGTTCGTGAGGATAAGCTTACGTGTGGGGGTTTAGTGAATCGTCTCGAGGCCAACGGTCTGATCATTCCTACTATAGATCGGCTGATGGCACCTAAGATTTATGAAGTTCTGTCTCGGCAAGCTTGCCAGGTAGATCATTGTCTTCTCCTTCTTTTTGGTTGAGTTTTATAAGTTCTGACCTTGTTGTTTTTTTTATATTCAGACTTTGCTGACAACTAACGAGCTCATTGACTTTTATGATAATAAACTTCGGGCCTTAACCGGCAACCAGGATAAGCTGGTTAAGCTGTCGAAGCTGACCAAGGCAAGAAACGGATCACCGAAGATCGTCTTAAGATGGAAAAACAAGAGGAGGTCATCAAACAGCTTACTATCCAAGTTTCCGCTACGAAAAGGATAATGAATGACACGGTGAAATCCGCTACTAACAACCTTGCTGTCTTAAGAGCTGAACTTAAGGCCACTCAGGATTTTGCTGCAAAAGAGCTCGTTAATCTGCAGGCGGCCTAGGATCAAGCTAGTGCTGAATTTACCGAACTTTGGGAGGCCTATGTTGCTCTCGATGCGCTACATGAGAGAAAGATGAAAAGGCTTCGTCTCTCCCGAGCTTCTCAAGTTAAGCTAACGAGGCGAGAGACTCAAGTCGAGTGTGTAATGAAGCTTGAGAAGGTTCAGCGTCTGTGGAGGACCAGGACAAGGTTGATCATATTATCCATCTTTATGCCCAAGCCAAAGGGACTCTGGACTATGTTCGAGTCATAGTGGCTGAAGGTGGCATGGTACCTGCAGAGGTCATGGTGAAGCTCGAAGTGGATTTTGAGAAGTACAAGGTCCAGTTCGACGAGTTGGACATAGCTGATGTGTCACCAGAAATCTTCCACTTCAGACCTGAGTTTAATGAGCATGGTTCGAACCTATTTTGGTCCACCCAAAATGGTTATGATGCTTCTGTCGAGGCCGAGACTGCTACCCCAGCGACGTCGAGGGTGTCGTTGTTCCTTTGGAGCAGCTTTCACGATTTTGTTAGGGTTGGGGTCGACCTGCCTTGTACCTCATGTGTTCCTTTGGGGTAGTATTCTGTTTTTCTTAGGGTTGGGATCTGTCATGTTTGTCGGCGAACTCCATGTTGCATATTTCTCCATTGTTTGGATTTTTAGAAGGGGTTATGTTTTCTGATTCGAGATTTGTTAGGTCATCATTTTTTTTTGAACAATGTAATGTCGGTGTTTTGATAATGAAAAATAGAGCCATAACTCGGTAAATCCTTTTTGCTATTTTGCAAACTTTGTATTTTTATTTGATGCATAAAGGTGTAGCTCGGTAGTTATACCCCTACTTGAGTTAATATTCCTTAACAAGGATGAGAATGCTTTGATCTCGTTGTATGGTTGGTTGTGAGCTAGAGTTTGACTCCTTTCTTTTGACGAGATGTATGGCCGAGGCTAGACTTCTCTGTTATATAAAGATTAAATGGATATTTCTCTAGTCCTTGTGCGAACTGAACATCCATCCGATCAAAAGATGGAAAAAGACGATATGCAGATTGTTATTGACAAGAAACTTTAGTCTTATCCATACTCTCGGTGGGAGAACGCGAGTCGGAACTCAAATTTTTATGTGGAGTTTTGTGCTCGAACGTGGTAACTTCGTCCACGCCCAATACTCGTCTTTAGGAGCACGCGAGTCGGAACTTGGCTTTTATATGGAGACTTACGCTCGAACGTGGTGACTTTGCATGCGCCCAATACTCATCTTTAGGAGTATGCGAGATGAATCTCGGCTTTGTTAATGGCCTTTGAGGCTATGACGAGGAAACTTTGATCTCGTCGATATTCCTGTTTAGTGTAGGATATGTGCAAGTTGTGGCTCGGCTTTTTATTTTGTTTCATCATTTGTTAATGGGAGTTTCTGAATTGAGAAAATCGCCAAGATTAGGATTTGAAAATCATTAGACCTGAAATCAAAGATGGTTTTTATTAATTGAAATAGTTGCACCCCGGTGGGTTGCATACATACCCTAATAACAGGGATCAAGCCAGGTTGTAGTTCACGGTACAATGGAACCTAATAATAAAATCTCTTGAGCTTAGTGACATTCCACAAGTTTGGAGTTCGGGTTCCGTCTTTGGTCTTGAGCTCATATACTCATGGTTTGACTATCTCGGATATCTCGTACGGGCCTTCCCACCGAGCTCTTAGTTTTCTGGCGTTCTCCTCTGCTATATTTTTGTAAGTCATCTGTAGGACTAAGTCTCCCTCTTCGAACCTTCTCTGTTTCACGCCTTTGTTGTAATATCGCATTATGGCATGTTGATAGGCATGTAACCGTATCAGTGCTCTGTCTCGTATCTCTTTAACATCGTCTAGTGAGTCAAGTAACATCTTGTTGTTGATGGCCTCTTCTTCTGGAAACTTAATTCGGCGCAAACTGAACATTGCTGCTTCTGATGGTGCTAAGGCTTCGATTCCATGTGCCAAGGAGAAGGGGGTCTGGTTTGTGGATTGCCGTGGTGTAGTTTGATAGGACCACAAGAAGCCGTCTAGCTCGTTGACCCAGAGTTGTTTTTTTATATTCTAGCCTTTTCTTGAGTCCGTCAACTATAGATTTGTTGATGGCTTTGTCATGTCTATTCCCCTGGGGGTATCTCGGTGTCGAGTGGTTCAATCAGATTTTCCACCTATGAAAACAATTAGTAAGTAGTTTGTTAGTGCCAAATATTTCAGTTCGATTGATAGTGCGACTAGTTCGCCGTCCACCTATCACATAACGCTTTTATTGTTTTTGCGCATAAGTTGGTTCTGTTATATGTCATGATTTCGTATAGGACGCCGTACCGGCAGATGATGTTTTTCCATATGAAGTATTGCACCTGCAACACTCATATAGCATAGGTTGTTAACAAGGGTATTGCGTTTTTTACCGAGGTGTGAGTTTGTGGTAGGTAGTCGTGAAACCTGTTTGACTTTGACTGCCGAGTAAGAATCCGCTTCGATCCATTTTGTGAAATAATTTGTCATTACTAGCAAGAAATTTTGTTTGTTTGTTGCCACCGGGAACGGGCCTACGACATCCATTCCCCTCTTCATGAATGGATAGGGGTTTGCCGATACGTTTAGTGGTTCAATAGGTGCATGATTTGTTGGTCTGTGTCGCTGGCACATCTTGCATCTTTTGGTGTATTCCTGGCTGTCTTGTAGCATCTTTGGCCAGTAGTGTCCATGCTTCTTTATTCTTAAAGCCATGTAGCGTCCGCTATAATGGCTTCCGCCAGCTCCTTCATGCAGTTCGGCGAGGACTTGTTATACGTCATAACTGTCAATGCATCGTAGCAGGATTCCTAAAGCGGATCGTTTGTACAGTTGCCCGTCTATGATGGTGTACCTTACGGCTTTGACTCAAAGGCGTCGTGCTCCCCATTAGTCTTCTGGTTCTTTTCCTGTGAGGATATAGTCTACTATCTCAGTACGCCAGTCGGGTTTGTCGTGCTTACTTTGTTCTTGATTGAAAGAGATCAGTTCGTCGATGCATTGGCCATCATGCTGGTAATTCTTGGTGAGGTTATGTAGTCCATCGGAATAGTTCGCTTCAAGGCGAGTTCATTGATAGATGCCATGTTGGCTAGGAAGTCGGCGAGCTGATTCTCGTTTCGTGGAATTTTGGTAAGCTCGAAGTTTTTGAACTCGCTTGCTTTCTCTTGAACCATCTGGTGGTATTGTAGCATTCGATCATTTTTTGCAGCGTATTCGCCACTGAACTTATTGGTGACGAGCTGAGAGTCGCATAAAGCGTGTATTCGCAAGGCACCGAGGTTCTTGACGAGTCGTGGTCCGGCTAATAGTGCTTCGTATTCTACTTTTTTGTTAGATGCTTCAAACTTGAACCTGAAAGCTTGTTCGAGTACCTCCCCAGTAGGTTATTCGAGCCGGACACCTGCACTTGATCCTTGCTTTTTCCTAGAACCATCAACTAAAGATTCCATGTTCCTGATGGAGTCGCGCTATCTGCTCTGGGTGCGATCTCGGCTATGAAATCTGCAAGAACCTGAGATTTGGAACATGTACGAGTTTGGTACTCCACGTCGTATTCATTGAGCTCAACTACCCACTTAGTTAACCTGCCGGATTGATTTGGGTTGTGGAGTATGGTTCGTAGTGGTTGGTTGGTAAGTACGACGATAGTGTGTGATTGGAAATATGGTCATAGCTTCCGGGATGCAGATATTACGGCAAGAGCCACCTTCTCGATGGTGGGATATCGCGCCTCGGTGTCGTTTAGCGACTTGCTTACGTAGAATATTGGTTTTTGTTCGCCTTGATTTTCCTTTACCAGGATGCCACTGATGGCCACCTCGAAGACTGTGACATATAAGTAAAGGATTTTGTCGTCCTCTGGTTTGGCAAGTACGGGGGGAGTTGTTAAGTATACTTGAGATTGTTGAACGCGTCCTAGCACTTTTGATCCCATTCGAAGCTTTTGTTTCCTTTGAGGATCTGGTAAAAGGGTAAACTTTTGTCAGTTGACCTTGAAATAAATCTATTTAACGCTGCAAATCAGCCCGTAAGGTTCTGCACTTCTTTCTTCGTTCTAGGTGCTGGTAGGTTGAGAATGGCGGCTATCTTATTGGGGTTTGCTTTGATCCCCCTCTTCATTATGACATATCTGAGGAATTCACCTGATGTGACTCCAAAAGTACACTTGGTTGGGTTAAGTTTCATTCCGTAGAGGTTGAGCGTTTCGAAGCAGTTTGCCAGGTGTTGCACGTGATCCCCAGCTTTGGCTGATTTGACCAACATGTCATCAATGTATACTTCCATGGATCTGCCGATCTCATTGGCAAACATCTTATTTACCAGACGTTGGTAGGTGGATCTTGCGTTCTTGAGTCCGAATGGCATTACCTTGTAGCAGTACGTTCCCATGTCCGTGATGAAAGCTATTTTTTCCCGATCTGCAGGATGCATCATAATTTGGTTGTATCCTGAGAAGGCATCCATAAAGGATAGAAGTTTGTTGCATGCATTGGCTTCCACAAGTCGGTATATATGAGGTAAGGGAAAACTATCTTTGGGGTACGCCTTGTTAAGGTCGGTAAAATCGACACATACACGCCATTTGATGTTCTTCTTTTTGACGACGACTGGGTTAGCTAACCATTCTGGGTAATTGACCTTGGCGATTGACCTAGCATTCAACAGTTTTTCCACCTCATCGTTTACCGCTTGAGAGCGTTCTGTAGCTTGCAACGTTTCTGCTTTATTGGTTTGTCGGTCGGGTCGATGTTTAGCTCGTGACAAGTGATGGCTGGATCAATCCCCTTCATGTTGTCCATAGTCCAGGCGAATGTGTTGGCATTTCTCCTTAGTAAAGATATTAAGTCAACTTTTATGTCTTCGGCCAACTCCTTCCCTACTCCGGTGGTGCGATCTGGGTGCTCGGTGTGAATACTGACTTGTTCAACCTTGTCTAATTCCGATGTGGAGGTTAGCTGGGAGTTTGTCGTTTTCTCTGATACCTGCAAGGTTCGCATACAGTGCTCAGTTAAGAAGCATGTTCGAGTAACACGATGATGTCCTCTTATCATCCAGATCTCCCTCCTTGTTGGGAACTTAACGCATTGATGGTAGGTTGACACTGCTGCTTTAATGGAATAGAGCCATGGTGTATCAAGGATTACGTTAAACATCGAATATTGGTCCATTACAATGAATTTGATCATTTGAGTAGAACCTCCGATCTGAACAGGCAACTTGATTTTCCCGGTGGAGGAAACGGTTTCCCTGCTGAACCCTGTTAATGTTTTACTGCCATCTTTGACAAGGTCGGCGCTGATTCCCATGTTATTGAGCATGTTTTTGAAGATAATATCCAATGAGCTACATGTATCGATCAAGATTCTAGCTACCTCTGTATTCGCGATGAGTAGTTCGATGACCAGGAAGTCGTTGTGAGGCTGACTTAGTCCTTTTAGGTCGGCATCTCCGAACTCGAGTAACTGAGAGGTTGGTATGATCTTGGTTTGTTCCTTCTGTGCGATAACGGCTCATCACTCAGAGTTTCTGATCGATCTTACCGAATCGTTGCAGGAGACCAGACCGCCCATGATCACATTGACTCGTCTTCTTGGCAACGATCCTTCCGTAGCTCGGTCATCTGGGCTACGATCTCAAGTTCGAGTAGGAGGTGTCATGTCGTCGAGAGTATGTGAGCTCGTTCCCTGGATTGTGCTAACTTGTGGGGCTCTTCCCTTTGTGGTCGAATTGTGCCAGGAGTTCCCACTTCGTCTTCTATCGTTGGATCTATTTCTGTTGGTATCAATTTTGCCGTCCTGAAACTTTTTCAATAAGATGGACTGTAGATGTCGACAGTCCGCAGTTTTGTGCCCGTTTCGCTTGTGGAAATTGCAGTATGCTTCCGGAACGTTGTTAGAAGGTGGAGGTTGATCTGCAGTTTTCTTATTCTCGGTAATCACATAGGTAGTGCGACCTCTTATATCCCTTGAATAGTGTTGCCTAGTTTCTCGTGGGACATCGTCCCTTTCTTGGCTTGATTTTGCGACGTGATGTTTTTTAGATATTACGGTGTGCTCTTCCTCTATTTTGAAGAACCTATTGGCCCTGTGGAGCGCGTCTTCTAGTGTTTGTGGCGGGTTGATGAGTAGCTCGTCTTTGAACCGCGAATTAAACCAGAGGGCTTTCCGTAGAGCGGCAATTGCGCCTTTGTCGTTTATTACTATATGAGCGACAACTCCTTTGAACCTGTCAATGAAGTCTCTTAGTGATTCATTTTCCTGCTGAGACAGCGTCCATAGGTCGGTTGTCGAGGCTTTCTTTGCGATGTACATCGAGTAGTGTTTGATGCATACCGTTGACAATTGCTGGAAGTTGTCGATGGTTCCTGGCTCCAGACGGGAGAACCAATCTAACGGCAATCCTGATAAGTTTTCCACAAAGAGCTGGCACAAACCTGCGTGTCGTTCTTCCATGGAGAATTGCGCTTGCGTCATGGTGATGGTGAAAGCCGTCAGGTATTGGATTGGGTCACTTTTTCCGTCATATCCTGTGAACTTGAACTTGGCAAGTGCTGAACTGGGACATCAATAATCCTCCTCGAGAACGGCATTTTTCGTGTTTTTTCTATGGCTCGAAGAATTTCAGGAGCTGGCTTGATGTACCTGCGAGTTCATTAATTTTAACTGTTCACGAATGTATTGCAGTTCAGCGGTTTCAGTCGTGTTTCTGAATCTCGCCATGTTAATGTAGTCAGGTCGTCTCTGAAATCCTGTCGTCGTTTCGGGTGTCTGTTGGGATGTGTCGAACAACAAACGGTTGATAGTGTGCACAACCCTATCTTCTGTATAGGTGGTTATCTCTTCGAGTTGCGGCTTCAAGTTTTGTGATTCGGCTCTGAGTTTGGTTGTTTCCGCCTTTTGCTCATTCAGTTGGTTCCACATATCCTGCATAGAGATTTCGGGGATTTCATCTTCATGATCCGATCCCTGAGCGTCGAGTTGATCCACTCGTGGTCGTTGCTTTGTTTCTTCTTTCGTGAGAAAAGAAATAATATGATATTCCTGCTCATAAGTCCCCACAGACGGCGCCAACTGTTGAATCAAGACTTAACAAGTAGATTAAATCTTTGATCTTGTGGATAAAGCTAAGATGATCTCAAGAAGAATTTCATATCTCTTTAGAAGAGTTATTACATGGGTATTTATACTAAGAATACGTGCTTAAAATCCTAATTACATATTTTGACATAATGGGCTTTTAGCAGGAAGGCCTAGCTTGTCAGATCGGCGCAGTTTGCTTCAGGTCTTCTAGGTCGTCTCAGGCCTTCTAGGTCGTCGCCCACCTGAGCTTTCAGCTGGAATGGGCTGTTGGCTGGGTGTTAAACCTGGTATCAACATCAAGCTATATTTTGTAAGATTTGATTTTTATTTTATTTCAAAGGACAACTGATTTATGAGATGAATTAAATAAAGAAAACTGAATACATTCTACAGAAACAATACTTCGTATGAGGTTTTTCCATCCTTCAATATTATTTTTTTACGAAAATTAGCAGAAATCTTTATTTTATGCTTTAATTGACTCAATTGCGTTTGAATATTGTATTTGATGAAGCTATATGCGCTTACATAAATACTATATTTGTCATCCCAAGAAATATTAAAGAAGTTAAAAAATAGTATTAACTATATGTAAAAAACTAGGTTGAAACAATATATGTATATATAGTTATATAACTATACTAATTTAATTATATTATAGAGTTAGAAATTTACATTCGATTAAAGATATATTTTCTTATGAAATGTTAAATTTATTGATCAAAGAAAAGTATTAATGAATTGATAATCGGTAAATATTGAAATATAAGGATTTGGAAAGATAGAACTTTATCCAAAACTAAAAAAAAAAATTATATAGAATAATTCCAAACAAAAATATTAATTAACTTGTGAGAGAGAAGTTCCAAAAATACAAATAAGCATAAGTATACATAACTCTAGATAAGAAACTTTTTTCTCAAAAATAGTGTTATAAATTGTTATATATAGACGCTCTCTAGAAATAAGCGCATAGTCATATACATGCTTTTGTGGGATATATTATATATAGTGATAAAATAAATATTTAAAATAATATCTCTGGGAATTAGACAAAAAGTTTATTATGAACATGAAATTAGGATTTGGGAAGACTTGTGGATTCCAACATTACTTGCAAGGCCAGCTAGACCAATTGCACCAGTGCTACACCCGATGATGTCAGCAAGGGATCTGATATGCGGAAATCCGAAGAAATTGGATACATAGCTATTAGAAAAGTACATATATCAGGAAGACATCGAATTGATAAAATCTCTGGCCATAAGTCAAGATTACAAAGAATGGGATGTACACAGTCAAATCCGGAACTATACAAAGAATGGGATGTACAAAGTCAAATCTGGATAATGGGTTGTTACCAATTTGTTAAATAAGACAAAAGAAACACAAGAACCAAGCATCAAGAAACTCGAGGCCTTTGCACGGAAGATTAAATCCCCATCAAAAATATAACATTTTATTTGGCAGTTAATTTCGGGAAAACTAGCTGTGACAAGCAATCTTATCCATCATCATATGCGATGTGATAATCACTGCCCTAGGTGTGGTGCGGAAAATGAAACGATAAATCATGCGATCTTTGAATGCCCCTTTGCTCTTCAGACATGGGCATAGGCGAATACGCCAACACCACCAACTCTCTTCCCAACGACTAGTCAATTTACAAATATGGACTATCTAATCTGGCGGAAGAATGATATTGAAGATCCTGAGCTTGACATGGATCCATATCCATGGCTTCTATAGTTTATTTGGAAAGCAAGGAATGACAAGCTCTTTAAAGGGATAAACAGGGATCCATTGGAAACTGTTAGACATGCAGAAGCTGAATGCAAAGCTTGGCACCAAGCAAATAAGAAGCCGGAACGGTTGGTGGTACCACATAACGAACATAGTAATATCTATGAGAAATGCATGATAGATGGATCATGGACACACGACACACTCTTTAGTGGTTGTGGATGGACATGGATAAACTCAAGTGGAGAGATTCACCTAATGGGAGCAAAAAACCAACATCGGAGAATTTCATCACTTCATTCGGAAATAGAGGCACTATCTTGGGCAATGGAATGTATGCTCCAGCTATCAAATTGTCAAGTCCTTGAAACGGATTTTAAGGAGCTGATCACAATGTTACAAGATCCTGACGCGTGGCCTATTTTCTCAACGGAGCTAAAGGAACTAGTGAAGCTAAGAGAGAGATTTACTTTTGTTTCTATTTCGTATGTACCCCGTGAGAAAAACGTATTGTCTGATTCTTTGGCTAAGTTAGCCAGATGTTTCCATAGGGAGATGTATTACGTTGGTTGTTCTATTCCGGTCTGGTTTACCAGACCATCTCAAGTTTGAGTAATAGAATAGTCGTTTTGAGGGGGAAAAAAATACAACTAGCATAAACTCTCCTACAACGATCGATAGAACACTCTCATAAAATACAATATAGATTTTGATAGCAAAAGTGAAAGTTATTTTCGTCTTCGTTGAACTTAATCTTCATCAATCTGATGATCAACGATATCATCATCCATCATAGGTGTCTCTCCTTCTCCATAACCAATTATTGGATCCATTCATAATTCATCTTCTCCTTCCACAAGCTGCTCTTTAGAATAAGTATTTTTATGCTAAAAATTTATAGTCTAACATTTACACAATACTCTTGAATTTATGTTAAACTTAGAGTGATTAACAAAGTAGGTTTTCTTGCAACATATTAAAGTTATATACAACGTATAATTTAGACAATGCAACTAAAGTAACCTATACAATTTGCGTAGGCCCACAGCAGGTCCTATACCCCCTCTCAAAGTGATGTGTGGTGATCACAAACACCCAACTTGACCAAGAATCATTCAAATTCCTTACAACCAAGAGCCTTAGGCATGATGTCTGCCAACTGAGACGATGTAGAGACATGTTTGGTGACAATCGTGCCACGAGTGATTTCATCTCGAATGAAATGACAGTCAAGTCCAACGTGTTTAGTACGAGCATGATACACTGGATTTACTGCAAGATTAATAGCAGACAAGCTGTCAGAGTGTAGAGGAATCGGATCAGAGCAAGGAATGTTGAGCGTCAGAAGCAAGTCTCAAAGCCACAGTAGCTACCATATTGTATCTGCCATAGCTCTATATTCAGCTTCAGCCGATGAACGCAAGACAACATCATGTTTACGGGTTTTCTAGGATATTGAAGAGCCTCTTAACTGAATAAACCAATTCGTAACTGACCTGCGAGTAAGAGGACAAGAGCCCCAATCGGAGTCACACCAAGCAGTGAGAAGCAAAGGCGTATTAGCGCGAAGGAGAATGCCTTGACCCAGATTGTTTTTCAAGTACTTGACAACTCTTAATGTTTTTGTCCAATGTTGTTCTTTCGGATTCATCATTGATTGAGATATCACATGTATAACATACGAAAGTTCTAGTCGCGTTACACTCAAATTAAATGAGTCGACCAGCCAGCCTTCGGTACCGTGAAGGCTCAGAAATGATGTCACCAAGAGCAAGGGCCAATCGGTGGTTTTGTTCCAAGGGAAAAGTCACAGGTTTAGATGCCAATAAGCTTGTTTTGGAGATAATGCCCATCACATATTTCCGTTGACACAAGTAAATTCTCGAAGGATTTCGAAGCACCTCAATGCCTAAAAAATAGTGTAGAACTCCCAAGTATTTCATGTGAAAGCATGATTGAAGATAAACCTTGAATTTAGTAATAGGGGCGGTAGAGTTCCCGGTAACTATCAAATCACCAACATACACCAAAACATGTAAACGATTACCATTAGTATTAAAGGTAAACAAGGAGTAATCAGACTTGTTTTGATGAAAGCCATAGTCTTTGAGAGCATGAGTGAGCTTGGCGAACCAACATCGCGGAGCTTGCTTTAGGCCATAGAGTAATTTTTGTAGTCTACGTACTTTCGTTTTGTCATTGGTTCTAAAACCCGGAGGAAATTGCATGTACACTTCTTCATGCAAATTACCATGAAGAAAATCATTATGTACATCCATTTGATGTACCTCCCAATCTAAGGAAGCAACCTGTTGACGAAAAGTTTTTACGGTGACCATTTTCGCGACCGGTGCGAATGTGTCATTGTAGTCAACACCCGCTGTTTGATTATTTCCCATGACCACTAGCCGAGCCTTATAACGTTCTAAGGAACCATCCGCTTTGAGCTTAATATGATAAACCCATTTACAACCAAGTGTAGTTTTACCCGGGGAAGAGTTTCAACTGTCCATGTACTGTTGTCCTCAAGAGATCGTATTTCTGCTTCCATAGCAGAACGCAAATGAGCATGTTCTGCTGCGTGCTTGTAATATCTTGGTTTTGTAGAAGTTGTGACAGCATTGACATAGACATTGTAAGTAGGTGAAAAACGTGAGTTATTCACATAATTATGAAGCGGATATGAGACAGAGAGATGATTCAGAACGTTGGTTACATAGTCTGCTAATTTCGTAGGTGGCTTACGGATTCGATGACCACGACCAAGAGTAACATATTCATTAGCTGCTGTAGGATCAGATTCAGAAGCAGTTGGCAGTTGTTGCAGATTGATATCAAGATAAATAGATGAACCAGCATGCAGTGTGGTTGATTCAAGTGTCTCTGTTTTTGGGACAGAATCTGTTGCTTAAGGGACTGCAGAAGAAATATCAGATTCTGCAGGTAACGAAGGCTGAGTAGTAGGCAGAACAGGTACTTGTGGAGGCTGAATAATGACATTATCATTATACATATCAAAGACAAGCTGCCCATTGGTGAGATTCTCGTCTGCACCAACTGTATTTGAAGAAAAATAAAACTCAGTTTCTAGAAAAATCACATCTCTAGAGACAAAGAATTTTCCTATTGTGAGATTATATATCCTCCAGCCTTTTTGAGAAAATGGATAACCGATGAAGACTGATTTGTTGTTGCGTGTTTCAAATTTATTGCCGCCATGACGTTGATTGTGTGTATAACATACACAACCAAAAACTCAAAGGTGAGTAGTAGGAGGAGGCCGATTATAGATGATTTCAAATGGTGTTTCCATTAAGGAGTCTCGTAGGTGTATGGTTTATTAGATAGCCAGTAGTTAACGCGCAATAACCCCAAAATTCAATAGGGAGAGACGCTTGAAATCGCAATGCACGAGCGACGTTCAAAATGTGATGGTGTTTTCTTTCAACACGTCCATTTTGTTGCGGTGTGCCTACACATGATGTCTCGTGAATAATACCTTGTGTATCAAAATAATCTTTGAGACATATAAACTCGAAGCCATTGTCACTACGGATCATATACACTTTCTTTAAAAATTGTGTCTCGACAAGGGAGATAAAGTTTTTCAGGTGAGTCGGAGCTTGCTGTTTTGAAGGCAACAAATAAATCCAGACTGCCCATGAGAAGTCATCGATGATAGTAAGAAAGTATCGAGAACTGCACATTGACGTTGTGCGATATGGACCCCAAAGATCAGTGTGAATTAATTCAAATGCAAAACTGGTCTTTGTATTACTTATTGGAAAAGAATCTTGGGTGTGCTTAGCACGAATACAAACTTCACAAGTCTTAGAATCATAAGAATTGCAATGAAAATCAGAAAGTTTCAGCAAGTCTAAGGGCTGAGAAGATGCATGACCAAAACATCGATGCCACAACACACTTGAATCTTTGTCAATGGCATTCACCGTAGCTTCCACACCAACAAGCCGCAAAAAATAAAGACATTGCTCTTGTTTACCCGCTCTAATCAGCATCGAGGTGGTGTGGTCCTGAATAACACAAACTATGTCAATAAACTGAAATAGACACTTGCTGTCTCGGGTGAGGTGTGAGACAGAAATGAGATGACAGCGAAGACAAGAGACGAAATAAACATTCTGTAGTTGTAAAAATGGTCCAAAAAATACAGAGCCTTGTTTAGTTGAAGTGGTGAAGCGTCCGTCAAGGAGACGAATCATAACAGGTTCCATATCACAAACATTATCCAAGAATTCCAAAGAACCACTCATATGATTCGATGCTCCCGTGTCAAAAATCCAAGATTCTGGAGAATGCTTACCAGATTGACGAGACATAGGATTTTTGTTTCTTTCATCAAGTAAATTAACCAATGTGTTCCACTAGTTGTTGGTCAATCCGCTAATGCCGAGTCTGTCCGCAAATGTTAGAGGTGGCTGGAAAGCAGTGGTGGGAGAAACAGTCTGGTAGGACGACACATGATTGGCTTGTGCAGGATCAGAAGACATGGAACAAGAAGAAGTGTTCCTGTTTGATTGGCGATTATGAAAGACTGGACGAGAATAGCTGGATCCTTGGCGTTTGGAGCCTTTGTCTTCAAAATAGCGGATATCCAATGAGCTTGAAGCAATTCTCTGCTACGTGACCTTGGCTACCACAATTATTGCATTTAACAGACAAGTCACGAGGCTTTTGAAGATTAGAAATAGCGTTGACTTGTTGAACATGAAAACTTACACCTTCGTGTTGCACTCCCTGTAAACGACTATTAAGCTTGGATTCTTCATCTTGAATCAACGTATTATACGCTTCTTCAATACTTGGCAGAGGAACGCGAGAAAGAAGAGCGGATTTAACCGGTCCATAAAGAGTATCGTCAAGACCCATGAGAAACTGATGAAGTTTGTCCTCTTCTCGCTCTTTGCGCACTTTTTCCAATGTTTTTGCTTGTTGATAATCCGATAAACTACGCCATATTTGAGTTAGTTTACTGTAATATGATTCGATCTGAAGTCCTTTTTGGCGACAATTTGCAAGATTTGTCTTCAAGCGTTGTACCCTTTGACCATTCTTAATACCAAAGCGTTTTTGAATGTGTGTCCAGAGGTCATGTGCATCATTAAGGTGTGACATCGAGGAAGATAGAGCATCATCAAGCGTGAGTTTCATCCAAGAGACAACCAAAGCATTATTGGCGATCCAATCTTCATAATCCGGAGAATCTTCAGCAGGTTGTTTGATTGTGCCATCAACAAAACCGAATTTCTTACGAGCCTTCAGAGCTGAGCGGAAGTTTGTGCTCCATTCATCATAATTTGAACCTTTTAGTAGTGGTTTCGAGACGAGAATACCGGGATTATCTCCAGAAGTAAGATCGTAAGGAGAAATTGTACGATGTGTAGTTGTTTCTGCCATTGGAGAACGTTGAAACGCAGAAAAAAATAATTTGAGTTGCAACCTTTTGAGTAGTTTAGGTTGGTGGCTATGATAACATGTTAAACTTAAAGTGATTAACAAAGTAGGTTTTCTTGCATTGATCTTAGGCGACATATGAAGGTTATATATAACGTATAATTTAGACAATGCAACTAATTTAACGTATACAATTTGCGTAGGCCCACATCAGGCCCAATAATTTACAATATTAGTTGCATCCCTTATTTTCTATGATGAGATAGAATAATTTGTAAAATCATATCTACTTTCACCAAAATTTATTAGCCTGTTTTCAGTTGAAATTTATTGTCAGTAAAGTATCAAAGATAAAGCTAATGCAACATGTAAAAGAACTTTAAACATAATAATAATTTAAAAAATTACGTAAGAGCATTCTTCTTACAAATCTGCCTTCGGATTACGAAGGAAATGTGAAATATTAATACACACAATTAAGAATTTTAATAGGTATGGTATGTAAAGTAAACTATACAGTCGGTGGAAAATTAGCGAATGATTAAATCCAAAACAAAATTTTGATATGATCACAATAGTGTTATGTTCAATTATTCTATCTCATCATAAAAAATAAGGGATGCAACTAATATTAAATTCAAGAGTATTGTGTAAATGTCAAGACTCATAAATTAATTTAAAATATGAAAATTAATCATAAATAAAAAATGATCTTGAATTTCGTCTCAATATGAGGATGATATAAATATTCATTCTACAGATTCATATCAGTGTATGTTAGTTTCAAAAAATTTGACCATGAGAAAGTTTGTCCACAAAAATAAATGCATACAACTAAACACAACAAAATTGAGTGATATGATGCGATGATTACATAAAAATCAAGAATCCAAAATAATAAATAAAAAAACTCGTTAGAATTCTCATCATTCTATTCTGTTGATGTAATGTCCAATGAAGTTCATTGTGTTATGAATATCAAAGAAAAAGGCTAAGATTTTTTAAGATTGCAAAACATATCACACTCATAGAAGCTGAGAATCCGATTTGTGACAAGAAATAAGCATCCCGATAAAAACGAACGGAATTGATAAAAGAAATTAGAGTTTTATATAGTATAGATTAAAAGAAATAATTATCCAGATACAAAACTGATGTCTTGATTGTTTGTGGATTCCAAAGTAGTTTTGGGTTTTTGATTTTCCAAAAACTATTATTGTCTCCAATCAATATTTTAAATAAGTAATTTCCCTAAAAAATAGAGAATCTAGATTTTGGCAGTTTTTATTGAGAACAACATAAAATCTAAAAACCACTTTTCCCTTGCTTTTTAGTTGATCGATCCTTTTTTTCTTTTTTTAAGAAAAATATTTCAATAATTAGTTTTTAAAAAAAATATTAAATACTATATTTAGTTTATTGGGTTTTAACCGTAAGTTTAGTTTTCCTGTTTTTATCTTAAAATATTATTAACTTACCAATAAATATTTAAGTAAAAATAATCATTATTTTACAAAAAATATACTACTTATTTGAATTAATGAGGAACGAAGGCGCATGCAAGAGAAAAGATGGGCATGTGAACTTCTACTTCTTAGTAAAAGGGCTTACTCCTAGGATTGACTGGGTGAGGTTCCCCCACCGTAGCAGCTCTTATCCTATCTGCTCTTGGCATTGAAGCTTTCTTCCTTTCCGCTCATGGTCTTCCTACTCCGATCTCGCTTCGGGCACTACACTATAAGGGCTAGCTGGCTTTCTTTCCTTGTTGCTGCTTGTGCTTATTTACCGTACTATGATGAGTGAGCTTGCTCTCGTATTTCTTGATTGCATACTGTTTTACTGCTCGCATACCACCCTATACTAAAAGTGTACTAATTTCCGTCTATTTGCCTCTCTCGATTGCAAGAAGAAGACCCATCGCTCTACTCATCATGTGAAATGCCCAAACATGGATATGCCCACGTATACCTTGATTTGAAACCTTTAGCCCAGCCGGAACCCTTTTTTTTTCTTTATCCCTGATTGATCCTTGGTAATAAGATCCCCCTGACTCACCAATCTGGAATCGAACGAGTTTGCTAAAACAACCATTCAAGTTTTTGTAAAACCTATAATCTACAACAAAATTAAAAACTAAAAACCAAAAACCAAAATCTAGAAACTAGCATGAGTTGAATATTTGAATTTATGTAATTTTATCCTGATTTGGATGGAAAACCAATAAGACCCGTTAGATGGCGGTTGAATATGGGAAAGGGAAATAAAAGAAAGCAGTGATTACAATAAAACCAAGGGACCAAAGAATTCTAAAGGATTGTTACAATATTTAAGTAGTCTTTCTTGGTGCTACAAAAGGCGTGGAGTCGGTCTTCGTTAACCGTACCAAACCCCGAAAGCTCAACCCCATAAGCCGCAAGCCTATTAGTGTCCCGTGGGATGGGAGATTGCCATAAACCGTCCCACCAACCAGGAGGTGCAAGCGGTGTGAAGGCACACTGGTTTGGCTGTTTAGGACAGCTCAATGGACCAGCGTATCGATTCCACACATGTCCCCAACCTACCTGCTTCTTCAGACCATCTACTAACAAATTGCTCTGGAAACTACTCAGGAACGCAAAGCTCGAGTTGCTCGAACCATCCTCTGTGAATGAACACCAGTCAAGTAGTAGATTGTAAATGACAAACTGTGAGATGTAAAAGAAGAGCAATGCAAGGAAACTAAAAAGGTTCTCTCAACTGATACTGTTTGCAGCAGCTATTGCAGCAACCAACTGAGCATAAGTTGTCCCCACTCGCCTGTTAGCACCAGATATCACTGCGTGTTTAGCACGGCATGCCAGGAAAAAATCTACAAACGCAACCCATCTTGGTGCCGGACCCCAATCCTTGATTCTGAAATCTAACATTGGTAATCCATGGCCACGTTGAGAGATATCACCTCGGAAGAGCTTATAATCAAAATGTAGGACCTACAGACCACTGCCAACTGATTTAGCCTGCCAGAATTACAAGCATTTGTTGGGAAAATTAGAGTGAGCCATTTATACCTCAGCAACTGCACTGATATTTGGCTCGATAGCTTTCACCACAGATGGCGTGTCAGATACTATAACCACTCTTGGTCTCGATATGCCAAGCCTGTTAATTGCTTTTCCTAGACAGTCTATTGCTGCTCGCAGAGGTCTTACAGATCTGAAANAAAAAAAATTTGTTTGCCCGCCCCCCAAAAAAAAAAAAAAAAAAACAGACCAAAATGCAATTGTTTCACACACTTGCTCATCAGCATTCTCATGTGTAATGAAATATCAGGATCTCCAGTATCTTGTAGGGCCCAGTCCACCGCCTCGTTCACATCTTTTGTGGGAGATATGAGACTATTCATTAACTCTCCAAACACATTCGCTCGTCCTTGCTCTCCAAATAGCTCAGATGCAGCAGCTCTCATCTCTGGATGCACATTCTTGAGGAAAAACTGAGCTGCCACAGCATCCGTAGTGCCTTGAAACCTGAAAACATTGTTAAAGTAAACCATAACAAATGCTCGGCTCACAAACTTGACAACAATTTTTCTTATTCTTTTCCTCACAAACCATATAATAGGTTCTTTCCATTTCTTCCAATTACTGCATAAGACATTACTCTTGGCCGGCTTCTCAAAATCATCCAATCTCATGACAAGCCGCCTTCCGTATATCTTCAGGCAGCCTTTTTGTCGCCAGAGATGCTTCACTTCATTCATGGTAAATGTAGCATTGGAGTAGGCAATGTAATCACCGAAGGGATATTTCCCCCTGAAAACAAAAACACACTTGTTAGGTTTAAATAGTTCCCAAGAGCAAGAAGCAAGAAAAAGAGAAAAAGGAATGAGATGAGAAAGAACCAATATATGCCTGGTCTGGCCAATGATGAAGGATCTGTTTAACATTAAACTCAAAGCTGCTGAGGTTAAGATCTTGTACATTTCGTTTCCGAAACCAGCTTCTGCTGTTTTCCCTAGCACAAAACCATGTCCACAAAATTGCTCCGGAGGGAGTTCACGAATGGCTGGAACACCTGGAAACACATTCACATCGAAAGATAGCTTCTCAAGCGGATAGTCAAACAATATTAATCTTACCATTAACGCGAAAATGGCGTCGAATAACCTCTCGTACTCTGAGGCTTTGATCGACGAAACCACCATCAAACTCGCTTCCCATCTCTTCGACAGTCGCGCAGAGCCTACCTCCTTCGACCTTAGCATCTCTAGCCTCCTCTTCTGGAACAGAATCGTCGTCTTCGTCATCGTTCAAAGACGTATTAGGATCCACAGAGCGGAGACTGAGCAGCAATAATCCGAAACCGATAAAGAAAATGATGGATGCCAATAGAATCGTCCTTACGAACAATCGCTTCCGTCTGATTCCACCGCGCTTCATCATTTCTTCATAGTTTGTGTGCGCTTCGCCCTCCTGCGTGTCGGTGCCCGTTTAACGGCGTCCTTTTCCATATCAAACTGGGCCTTTTCATTTTTATATAAAAGCCCATTAATCTGGTTTCTTTTAAAATGTTTGTAATTTGGTTTTGGATCTTTTCTAACATCTTATTAGAAAGCGTTTAACGTGAATACGACACGTAAACAAAATTATAATTAATAAGATTATAACACGTGTCATTGTTAATTAAAATCATGATATGTGTCAATGTAGTATTTAAACTAATGGAAATTTTTTTATTGTTAGTTTTTTATTTTTTCTAAAATAATAGAATAACAAAAAGGAAATGAGTACTATTATTTTAAATAGAAACTACAGAAAAAATATTAATATTATAAGATTAAAATAACAAAAATATACAATGTATAAAAAATATATCGATAATTATTTCTCATAATTTTGATAATCGATAATCATTTCTCATAATTTTGATAAACAATAATTATGGATATTTATAACTATAATTTACAAAAAATCTAATAATGACTAAACGTTGACTTTAACGTTGATTAGAATATATAATCACTTTGGTTATTATTTTTAAATTTAAATATTTTACATTTACCCGCGTATCACGCGAGACCTAATCTAGTATTTCATAAGTCTTTGCATTTTCAAAAATAAGAGTTTGTTTGATCTTTTACTACCCACAACGCTATCTTTAAAGGAACTAGGTGATGAACACGCGGGTGTAATTTTTTCATCTTTTGTACATAAATATAGTTAACTTGTTTAAGACCATACATTAAAAATATAAAGAGAAGATCGTAAAAGAATCTATATCCTACATGTTTTGAGAGACATTTAATGGTTTTTGCTCTATTTTTGGACCTGAGCAACTCTCATAATTATTTTTAATCCATATAGTTTTTGAAGGACTTGCATTTCATACACTCATCGAGGGGATAAGCATGGGGAGCTACGACCAAACCTATATATGTGATGAGTTGTTGGGACCTTGGAACTGTCACCATTATAAGCATGCATCATATTTCTACTTCACAAATTTGGTGTATCAAAACATTTTATGCGAAAACCTTTTTTTATGTGATCATCTGCAAATAAAAAAAGAAGGAAAAGATTGTAAACAACATGCACCAATCATCAAATTTATGTAAAATTATGAACAAGTAGCTGTTTCACATCCTATAGGATAAGGGGGGAGACCTTGTTTCCTCACATCCAAGCCTGCATTATCTGATGATGCATAACTTGGATTCTTGCTTGGATCTGTATGGTTTTACAAGTAACTATTTTATCAACCAATCATTGACAGATTCTATAACCAGCAACAATTGCAAAGAGAAGATATAAGTGCATTTCAAAAAAAAAATATTATCGCAATCTCAAAAAGGATATTCTTTTCTTTGACTTTCTCACTGGCCCGATCACAGAGATGTTTGAGCTTTCCAAAGCCTACACTGTCAAACATCAATAAGAAGCAGTGAAGCACAACAATTATGACCATGAGGATCTTTGATATTTATGAATGATATTCGTTGTTTTTTTTAATTAACCTACCTTATTGATTCTCATAGCTTGCAGAGTTGCGGCCGTCTTCAAGATGTCTCCCTAACACCGTAAAAACAAACATGTGTTTACGAATTAGGTAAGGAAACCAATTTTAGGATAAGAAGATATAGCGTGAACCTTCTTACCATTGTGAAGCGTTAATTGAGGTCACATTTTATACTTTGGCGCAACCATTTGTACTCATCCTGAAAACAACGTTTGAGTACATTAAAGATAAGAGAAAAGTGATACAAATTTACTGGATTACCTAATTACATGGTTTTTTAACTTTGTATTCATAGGTAGAGAAAGGTGGAGAAATCAATATTTCATAGAGGACTTATGGGTTTTTTTTAATAACTTTGTTTACCTCTTTGACCAGAGTCAACTCAAATTACAAAGAACAAAAGATATGTATCGCTTGTAATATAAGAACATGAGACTTGAAAGTTGAGAACTTTATGATTCAAGCTCTAAGCTCAATACGGCTGTTATAAGACATACCTAAGATGTTATGTCTTCTTGTAGCGTAAGTGAAGGAGACCTAGACTCTTCCTGTGGCTCCTGTGAGAGAACAAACGCAGTAAAATGTTGAGACAGAGAAAAGTTAACTATATGAGTTGTTTTTGTTCATAAAGCATCAGTACTGCAAAATAACCCATAAAGAAAGAATATAAATACAAAACCAATACGAAAAATGCTAACACAAACTCGTTTTAAAAGGGAATATTGTGAAGAATGGTTACATCGTTCTTATTGAGTGCATCACGAAATAGTTTCCGTTCGCCGAAATTTTCAAAATTATGAAACAAAACCAGCAAAGTATCTAAATATGAATTCGAACTGTAATGGTGATTAGATAAAGTACTAGAGGAAAGAGGAGAGTATCCGCTATTTAAATGAGTCATCGACTTAAACGAAGGATATGAGGAAACGAAGTTCCTCGTAGCTTCCATTACCAAAAAATCACCAAGAAACAGGCGATGTTTTGTTTGCTTCTGCGATTGGCTAAGGAAGAACTATCAACATTGCAAGTCCCTAACTTCTCATAATGAATACAACCCAAACTCGAATCAAGTGAAGCGAAATCAAGAAACACACCTGCATAAAGTTCGTATTAGATTGCGAATTTTCCTGAGCGCCCATCACTTATTTTCCCACCTACAACACGAAATCGAGTTTATATAGGAATGAGAGTTTAAGTCAGATTGATTGTATTTTATTTCTCTTTGAGATTCTCTATGAGAAATGGTATAATAACATCGATGTTAGTTCCAAAAAGATAAGGTTGAAGGTCAGATTTTTTGTACTCTTCAACTAATAGAGCCATTAAATGGATCACAAATTCCAAACTCTCTGTTATGAATGATTCTTTGCTTCCTCTATTGACAGAATGGAAAGATGAATTAATGTGAGAGATGAGAGAGAAACCCTAATTCAATAGGGGAACGACGGAAGAGAAGGGAGGCGAAGGGGTAAGAGCGATAAGATTTTTTGTTTGACATGGCGATGACGTGTGTCTGTGAGAAACAATAATTAAAAATTCAACGCATAGATGCTGATGTGTTATAAAATGGAGTGCTGATGTGTCATCTTCTTGTGAGACACAAAGTCTCTTTTTATATAATAGATTGGCACGGTTTTAATTAGAAAAATATCTACGTCAATAACTTATGTATTCTAATACCATATGTATTAAGAGAAAATTTGCTAAATAGGTAGTTTATGAAACATAATTGGGTTTTAGGTAG
>OVBE01004016.1:0-25192 GCA_900406425.1 Iberis pinnata | reverse complement strand
TCCTCCTCCTCCTCCTCCTCCTACTACTACTCCTACTACTATAACTCTTCCTTGAAGCTCTCCTCCGTCTTTAGGTTTTTGTTGGATGCTCCCTCAAGGGATCCGTCGAGAGAACGTGAATTCTCTTTCACTCACTCCCGCCAATACCCACTCATAGATGAAACATCGGATTGTGTCGAGTTCTTATCGTAGTTGAAGCTGGGTTAGCAACATATTCTTAAGCCGGAGGATTTGATTTTTAAGGGAGAGTATGCTGATAGGGCTCGTTCTCATGCCGTAGTAAGTCAAGTCTTGAATTTTACATTCCTCGGTTGTTTTGGTTGTTTGCATGAATTAATGCAATTTTGCTTCAAGCCGCCTATGAGACGAACCGACTCATGAGATTTTATATCAATGAAGTAAGGAGGTTGTGGGAGAGCACAAACTGTAAGTTGGTGTTGAGGTAGGCTGAGCAAGCGCAATGCGTCAATGATCATCTGAAGGAGAGTCATGCTCGATGAACAACTTTGACTAAGGAGAATGACGTCCTCAAGGAGGCCAATGCTGAGTTTGAAATTGCTCTGAAGGCCTCAAGAGAGGAGGATGCTTTGTCTGAACACACGACCAATAACGCGTGGACTGCATTCAACAAGGCCGGGGTGGTACATAAAGAAAATGATGGCCCATGCCGTAAAGCAAGAGGGAACGACCAAGTGCCAAGCTAAGTTGGAGAGGGTTCGGAGTAGCCTTGAGGCCGAGTGGTGATATTGTCCAACTGTGTGGGTCCTGAGCCAAGTCAAGGGAAATCTTGACTTGGTCAAGGTGTGTAGGATATGGGCCTTTCTCCCTAGACCCAACTGACCAAGCCCACCATATATACCCACCATAGAAGCCCAATATCGAAGGGCCGTCTAGAAAAACTGACGAGGCAAGTAGAGCCGCCGGCAGAGTAGTGCGCCTAGTCCCCCATAGTCCGGTGAACAGTGATCTATAGACTGATTTGCCGGATGAACAGGGTGCCTAGCCAACTACCCTGCATAGTCAAATGATGACAGGAGAAGTAGTATAAATAGAGGGGGAGCCTCCACGAAGAAGGGGTTGGCATTTACAAGACAAAGAGTTTTAGAGAGAAGTTAGAGAGATAAAACTGACGACATGAAGTTCTTTGTAATCATTTAAGTGCGTCAGATTTGTTGACGCGCCTAATACTCTTGTATTTATAATCATTCTTATCAAACACAAACCCAAATCCAGGGGGACCGACGATCCTAGATTCAACAATTGGTGACTCTGCTGGGGACCATTTGATAATGAAGATACATCACACTCAACGACGCACCGCAAGCATGGCAAACGCAGTTAACACAGATGAATACGTTCATGTCGAAGATGTGACGCACCTAGATGGTTGAACACCGGCGCCGACGACCACCAGACACCGACCGGGCTGCTGAACAGGATCCAAGGAGTACCCACACAAGAGGAAACTAATCAGACGCTACTGCGTTGACTGGAAGAGCAGGAGAATGAATCTAGACAGGTGAGAAGCAAATTCAAAGTAGTAGTCGCGACAAGCCTGCGAAGAGCCAAACTGGAGGTCCTGAACAAAAATCTTTTTGGCTCGACCGACACCCCAACACCAACCGCGGAAACCCAACAAGGTCGCAAATCAGATCGCCGCGAAGGCATACCGCCGCACCACAATCTCACCAGCCAAAACGAAGAGATAAGGACGCTGAAAGGACAACTTTGGGAGATGAGCTCACTGGTTCATAGAGCCACCAGCTCGGCCCAGAAATCAACGAGTCGTCGAAGAAACCCAGAGAACTCCATTCAGTAAAAGAATAACAAAGACTAAAATCAAGCACACCGTGAAGATCAAATTCCCAACGTTCGAAGGAAACATCGATCCCACTCACTATATGACCGCTTTTACAATCGCAATGGGGCGCGCCCAGTTCACCGACGAAGAGAGGGACGCTGGACTCTGCCAGCTGTTTGTGGAAAATGTATGAGAGGCAGCGCTCTCATGGTTCTCCCACCTGGAAGCCAGATCTATCGATAACTTCCAGCAGCTGTCGACGGCCTTCGTCAAACATTATTCCATGTTCATGGAGAAGAAGATGTCAACCACCGATCTATGGTCATTAAGCCAGCGGCCCCGAGAATCCCTCAGAGTGTTCATAGAACGATACAAGGAATCGGTTTTGAGAGTAGCCATCTCCGACGAGGCCGCCATCGCCGCGCTCAGGAATGCACTATGGTACGAATCAAGGTTCCGCAAAGAATTTTTACTGAACCAGTCACATACCCTAGAGGACGCCCTACAAAGAGCCAACCGATTTATCGACATAGAGAAGGAAAAGGCCGCGATGGCTCACAGACACACCAAAGCCTACAGCAGGAAAGAAAAGGAGGAACAAGTCGAGCCTCGGCAGTTCTTCGAGGGTCAATCAAAACAGGAAAAAGGAAAACAACACACCAATTATCTCATTGAAGAATACAAACCGCAAACGATTCAAAGGAGAGACAATGATAGAAATTCTTACTGCGAATTCCATAATCGGCAAGGCCACAACACGGCCGACTCCCGACACCTAAAAGTTACATTTCTCAAGAAATATCAAGAGAGTCGAGGGCGCAACAGACAAAGATAACCCAACCAATACCTGCCATGAAACTACAGAGAACGCTCGCAAAACTGCCCACCGAACCAAACCCACGATACAAGGAGAAGGCAAGAAAGACAGGTGGTCGACGAAGACATGACTCCTCCCCACAGACATGACAACATCGAGAGAGATGGAGGCGCTCCTAACCCCCGTGGGAGAATTAACGTTATCATGGGTGAGATCAAGTGATATAGAGATTCCATATGATCAACCACGAGATCAGAGCACCTAGTCCTTAACACGAGAAGGGCTACTGTTAGCAAGCCGTTGCGGCATGAGCCGATCTGATTCACCAGCGACGACCTAATAAGGATCAACAGCGTACATAAAGACTCCATCCTCGTCAAACTAATCATCAAGGACTGCGAAGTAACGAGGATCCTCATCGATACTGGAAGTTCTGTAGACATAATCTTCAAAAGCACCCTCCATAAAATGGGCAAAGAAGCTATCAAGAGGACTACGCAATCACTCACCGGCTTCAATGGAGATTTAGTCAAAACCATCGGAACCATCAAACTCCCAATCTGGGCCAGAGGTAGCATCACGACCACCAAATTTCAAGTGGTCGACGAACATCCAATCTTCAACGCCATCGTGGGAACCCGTTGGCTCTCGGCGACCAAAGCAGCGGTTTCCATCTTCCACCAATGCGTCAAAATCCCAACGACAAGAGGAACTATCACCCTCGGGAGCAACCAAAGAGCGGCGAGAACATGTTTTATCGCCGAACATAAAGCCCACAAAATCGTAGAATTATAGCAGCTACAGCTGGGACGCGCTGACAGACCAGACATCCCGAAAGAACAGAAGAGCCGAAACTGCAAAACTATCGAGCAAGTCAACATAGACCCCCAAAGTCCCGAAAGATGCGTCAGAGTTGGTCACGAGCTCGACGAAGACATTAGGGCTGAAATGATCGCCTTTCTGAAAGAAAACTCTAATTATTTCGCTTGGTCACTAGATTCCATGACTGACATCGATCCGAGCATTACGTGCCACGAGCTCAACGTAGACCCAACCTTCAAGCTGATCAGGCAGAAACGACAAAAATTGGGACCAGAGAAGGCGCAAGCAGTGAACGACGAAGTACAAAAATTATTAGGAACTGAGTCTATAGCCGAAGTCAAGTACTCGGAGTGGCTAGTGAATCATGTCGTCATAAAAAAGAAGAACGACAAGTGGCAAGTCTGCCTCGACTTCACTTATCTAAATAAGGCATGCCCAAAGGACAACTACCCACTCCCACACATTGATCGTCTCGTCGAAGCGACCGCTGGAAACGATTTGCTCTCGTTCATGGACGCCTTCTCGGGATATAATAAGATAATGATGCAATCTGACGACAGAGAAAAGACAACCTTCATCACGGAAAGAGGAACGTACTGTTTCATAGTCATGCCATTCAGGCTCAAAAACGCAGGTGGGACGTATCAGAGGCCGGTCAATAGAATTTTCGTAGATCTGCTGGGCACGACTATGGAGGTATACATCAATGACATGCTCGTCAAGTCACTGTCTAAAACAAACCACGTCGAACATCTGCGCTCCTGTTTCGCCATCCTTAACCAATACGGAATGAAATTAAACCCCACCATGTGCACATTCGGCGTAACATCTGGGGAATTTCTCAGCTACATCGTCATCCAAATAGGAATAGAAGCGAATCCAAAGCAAATAAAGGCCCTCGTCGACCTTCCTTCGCCAAAGAGCACGTGCGAAGTACAATGCTTAACCGGTCGCGTCGCAACACTCAATAGGTTCATTTCGAGGTCAACTGACAGATGCCTGCCTTTCTACCAGCTGCTACGAGGCAACAAAAGATTCAAATGGGACGAGAAGTGCGAACAGGTGTTCAAGGAACTGAAGGAATACCTATCCACACCGCCGATACTAGCCAAACCCAAAGACGGCGAAACCTTATACCTCTACATATCGGTCTCCACAACCGCCGTCAGCGGCGTTCTCGTTAGATAAGATCGTGGTGAACAGTGACTGATATTTTACACTAGCAAGACCTTATATGGCGCAGAAATCCGATATCCTACCTTAGAGAAGTTGGCCTATGCCGTCGTCATCGCCGCCAAAATGCTGCGACCCTACTTTTAGTCACACTCTATCGCAGTCTTGACAGTCTAACCACTGCGCGCCATCCTACACAGTCCAAGTCAATCAGGGAGGATGGCCAAGTGGGCCATCGAGCTCAGCGAGTAAGACTTTGATTTCAAGGGACGAACAAGCGCAAAATCACAAGTCTTGGCCGATTTCATAACCGCGCTCCCACTAGAACTGATAGAAGGGGACAAAGCCCCAGATATGGACCCTACACGTCGACGAATCTTCTTGCTCAGGAGGGTCGAGGATCGGAATACGACTGGAATCCCCGGAGGGTGACGTCCTAGAAAAATCATTATGCCTCGGCTTTAACGCGTCGAACAATGAAGTAGAGTATGAAGCAATAATCACCAAACTTAAATTAGCAAAAGGAATTGTGGCAAAACAGATTCGGGCTTTCTGCGACTCGCAGCTCATCGCAAGCTAATTCGCTGGAGATTACGAAGCCAAAGGCGAGCGAATGGACGCATATCTCCGAGTAGTCCAACACTTGGCGAGAGAGCTGGAATACTTCAAAATCATCAAGATCCCAAGAAGCGAGAATAAGATAGCCGACGCACTAGCGACCATCGCCTCATCAAGCGACTCCCACCTACACATAACCATTCCATTGGAAGAAATTCAAAAGCCCAGCATCAACCTCGACCTCGTCCATTTCATAGAAGACCACGACATTGCAGAGGAAGACTTCGAATTCGGAGCAAACCATGAAGATCCCACCACAGGCTGGCGCGACGAAATCAAACTCTACATAACTGATGGCATCCTCCTCGAAGAAAAATGGGTAGCATGGCTACTAAGAGCCAAAGGCGCCCATTACATGATGATGGATGGACACCTCCTACGACGAGACTCCACCGGCGTCTTGCTGACGTGCCCAGGAGCCGAAGAAACTGAACGAATCATCCGCAAAACGCATGATGGCGCTGAAGAAATCACTCCAACGGACATGCCTTCGCCCTCAAGATAAAGAAACACGACCATTTCTAACCCACCATGATTGCCAACTGCCACAAGTATGCCCTGAAGTGCACCAACCCACGAAGCTCCTGCGAACATCAGCATCCCCCTACCCCTTCATGCGATGGGCGATGGACATCGTCAGGCCCATGCCCTCCTCACGAGGACGGAAGTTCCTCCTTTTCATGACAGACTACTTCAGGAAATGGATCGAAGCTAAATCCTACGCAGAAATACACGACACTGAGGTACAAAACTTTGTGTGGAAATACATTATATGCAGGTATGGACTACCCTACAAGATCATCACAGACAACGAGACGCAGTTCTGCTCCCACAAATTTGAGAACTTCTGTGCTAAGTGGAAGATTCGACTTAGCCACTCCACCCCGCAGTACCCTCAGGGCAATGGCAAAGCCAAAGCAACAAATAAAACCACCATCGACGGACTAAAAAAGAGATTGGAGAAGAAGAAGGGTATATGGGCCAACAAACTCGACGGAGTTCTCTGGTCGCACCGAATGACCCTAAAAAGAGCGATGAACCACACACCCTTCTCCCTTGCACACGGTATAGTAGCGATGGTCTCCTCCAAAGTCAACGTCTACAGCCTCCAAAGACTCAAACTCCCCGAGAACAGCGACATCAACAACACCATGCTGCACAATAAGCTCGACGAGGCTGAAGAAACACGTGATCGACCCCTCCTACGCATTCAGAACTACCAACAAGCCGCAACAAGGTACTACAACAAAAATGTCAACGTTCGAAGGTTCTCCAACAGCGACCTAGTCCTAGGCCACGTCATCAACAACACCAAAGAGTATAGAGCAGGCAAACAAGGTGTAAAGTAGGAAGGCCCATACCAGATCGTTAAAATCATCAGACCAGGCGTCTACCAACTCGCCAACCTGGACGAAACGAACAATGCAACCCAAATCTTGGAACACACGATACCTCAAGCTCTACCACTACTAGCTCAGGTATGGCCGCACCATGAACTACGAATGGTTTGATCCCTCTATAATGGGTACGTAGGCAGCCCGAAATAAGGGTCCAGCTGTAACAAAAAAAACTTTTTTTTGGGGGGGGAGGGGAAATAGACGCCCCCATTACCTTTCTTTACGCAATATAAATCTAGTTCATTCTCGACTACTCCACTCAGAGGATACCAAAACAAAACAAGCCGAGTCGACACAAACCGAGATGAATCTCGTAAATACAAAATTAAAGCCGAGCCCAGACTCGCCGATCTTAACTTCGTAAAAAGTACAAAGCCGAGCCCATGCTTGCAGTGACGTCTTAGCTAGACGTTTACTATGGGAATAAGGAACAATTAAGCAATAACACTTGTACCCAAAAAGCTGAGTAATACACTCGCACTTCCTAGGGTACCACAATCACTTTGTAAGCCGAGCCCAAACTCGCGGGATCGTCGGTGACCTAGGATAAACAGGGAAAGCTGAGGTTATCGCAACCTCGCACCTACGCCACAACTTCACCAAGAAACCACAGAGTCGACACCATAAAAAATATATGGATAATAATAACAAAAAGGCGAACTTCAAAAATAAAGACTTCCATTAAAAAAAAAAGGTTTTTACATAGCCTCGAAGATGGCCCACCAAACGCATTATAAGAACAACGGAAAACTAAAAAATTTAAAACTTAGCGCCATGCTCCGTAGCCGCATCATCTTCCCCAGCAGGCTGAATCGACGAACCCTCAGGTTAGGAACTTCCTCGGGACGTCTCAACGGACCCACTAAATCCTCATCGGATAGTCACCACTATATTTTCCCGAGCCTCTTTCTTTGTCGCAAGCTAATCACCAAGCGACTCACGCAAGACGCCGGGCACCGTCCCGGCAAAACCTACTACCATGTTGAAGAGGTCCCTATATTTCTCATAACATGCGATGGCCTCGTCTAGCGGCCGCGCTTCGCGCTTCTCCTCCAAATGTTGATGCACTTTAGCAAAACGTGCCACGACAGATGCATTCCAGGACTTCTCGACCTCCTCAACCCTCTCCTTAACACGAGAGTCGAATTTCATGAGCACGTGCAATCTTTGCTTATTGGCGTCATCATACCGAGTGGCAAGTGCGGCGTTCTCCTCATGCAGTCTCTTGACTTCACCCTCGAGTTGGGCATTACGAACAGCGAGTCCATCATTTTCAGCCTTTACGGCTTCGCACTTAGCCTCAATGAGCTTCATTTGCGCAGTCGCCCTCTCGGCCAGTAAGTGCCCTTCCTGCGCTTGGGCGTCGAGCCTCGCTCCCACATCCGCCAAGTCCTTGGGCCTATTTTTTCTCCTCCTTGTACAGCTTGAAGAATTTGTCTCCGTAATTACTCAAACGGATCGTCGCCTCACGCGCCGGCCTCATCTTCAACTTAAACCACCTAAACATGTGGTTCGCCATCATTTCCGTCTGCACGATACACACAAGTCAGCGCGACATAACACCACCTAAATAGAGATAACACAAATACATACCCTAACATAAGACACAATAAATTCATCGAACAACTTGCCCGACCTGTCATTTTGCTCTTCCTCAGCAAAAGACATAAGAAGAATCAATCGACAAACCAAATCCCCGCAGGCAACACGGTCCTTGTACAATCGGAGAACATCATCGTAATGAAAGTCAAAAGGAACCTTCTCGGCATCCTCTAGATAGCGTGCCCTCTTGAGCAGGACCGCTTCATCGTCCTCCATTTCAAGACCCCCTTCCCCACCTTCGGAACCCTCTCTCTCATCATCTTCGTTAACCTTAACAATGGCGCACTCATCATCTTGAGGTCATTCTCCAGTGCTCCCTACAGGCGTGATCGGAGGATCGCACTCAGGTTCAACGATGAAAAATGACACATTGTGAGCCCTCTTCTGTGCCCTTACTTCATCCGCCGATGTCCTCTTCCTCTTTGTAGGAACCTCGAGAATCCTCTTCTCGGCTGGCTAATCAGTAAGGGGGACCGCAGCAGGATTCACAACAGACCTTGACGCCCCATTCGTTGCCTCAATCACTGCAGTCTAGACCCCCTCAGTCGCTTCAGGCACCGCGACTGTCCCCAATAACTTCAAAGTCGCGGCTCTGAGCTCCTCAACAAAGTTCCTCGAAATAATCCTATGACGAACAATAGGAAAATGATCCCAATAACCTGAAAAGAAAGCACAGTTTGTCACTACTCTGCAAAAAACGCGCCTATAGCCACGACAACACAACATACCAAGAGAGAGACGGAGGCGATGCTCGTTAACCTTTTTCCTAGTGATCTGCTCCTACAAGGTCATCCCTAATGCCTTTATCTTCCTGACGTTTTCAAAGAAACCAAGAGGAAATTTCTTGGTGGGAAGTAGAAAATTAGCACAAACAAAAGGGACGGTTAACATAAAAAGTAAAGATCACAAGATCGACAAGGTCATCCCTAATACCAATCTCCATGTTCCATCTCATGGAATAATTATAACCGCATGACGGAACGGAGGCCTTATTGGCTTTCACGAAGAACCATCGACGCCTCCAGTCCCATATCTTCCTCTTCATCCCGTCGATGACCTCATGCTGATTCTTGCAAGAGACGTAGAAGAACCATGTCTGATAGCTAACTTTGTCAATCATCCTAGGACTAAGACAAATCCTGGTCATCTCCTCGAATAACCTCCCACAAACATCCACCCCTACTTTGGCAGCCAAAACAAGTACCCCGACCAGCGTGCAAAATGTTGCGACCGTATTCTGGGAAATAGCCATGTGCCGCCGTGCACAATACAAGATGAAGACCTTCGGGAGAGGGAACCACATATGCGCGTCAAGGAAGTAATCTTTGAAGATGGCGACGTAACCCTGCGAAGGATGCCACGGCTTTTCCCAAGGACTCAGGACCCTGAACACCAGATTTGGATCATCGAAACCACACTCCCTCGTCATCCTCAGAAGTCGCGATTTGCTCATAAAAGAAGCTCCCACTTCAGTTATTCTATCAACCTCTACAGACAGTGCTCTGGACGAACCCGCCCCATCTAGACGAGGTATGAATAACTCAATAGTAGGAGTTGGGGAATCCTTCTCAGCACCCACACCTAAGGGAATCCCCCTTGAAATAGGCCTACCAGTTCGCCACTCCGAAAGAACCCTCTTCCTCACAGCAAGCAGGACCAAGTCAACTGGATACTCTTGCGCCCCGATAACTTGATTCCCTCGCCTCGTGGATAACGTAATCATGTCCACATGATCCTCTGGAGGAGGGGGTCTTGTTTTGTCTGCTGATTTCGACGACCCATCGGCTCCCCTGAAGACTTTTCCACTAATCCTGCGTGATTAGAGGACGTACTGATCGTAGGGTCTGACCCCGGGTCGGATCGGCAAGGCAAGGAGCGCTTATAATTGGTGGATGCAGTAGCCGAACGTTTCTCTGACTCACCCAAAGAAGACTCAGTCCTATGACTTGACGAGGCGTCTCTAGAGGCACTAGTACCACTACCCAAGCTGAGATCCATCAAGTCACAAGCCATTGCGGAGGCGAGAACATTCAATTTAACAGAGAAACATCAAGAGAGAGAAAGTAGAGAGAAGGGAGCAGGAAGTACCTTGAACAGAGATGCGGAGTGAAGAAATTGAAGAAACCAATGGGTATATATAGAGATGTGACTGGGAGCCAAAGCGTCCCAGGTAAGCTGAACCGGGAGACGAAGAGCTAGAGGAAAGATTGACCAAAAGACGAATCGGTAGCAAGACGAATGACCAAATAACGACAGCTTCTCCTCGAATCTAACTTACCTCAAGATTGGCGCCGATCATTGCGGACTCCACCTCATCAATCACAGACGCGCCTCCAAAGAAGACCCCCCCCCTTCTTAAAGCATCTTGGTCCATTGGGCTAGAAGACATATTATATCCAACAACCCATAAACATACATGCCTCGTTGAACTATGGGGGACTTATTGTAGGATATGGGCCTTTCGCCCAGACCCAACTGACCAAGCCCACTACAGGAGCCCAATATCAGAGGCCGTCTAGAAGAACCGGCAAGACAAGCATATCCGCTTGCAGAACAGTGCGCCTAGTCCCTCTATAGTCCAGCGAACAGTGACCTATAGACTGATTCGCCGGATGAATAGGGTGCCTATACAATACCATTACCCAGCCAACTACACCGCCTCCGCAACAAAGTGCCTATAGCCGCGACAACACAATATACCAAGAAAGAAATGGAGGCTGTGCTTGTTAACCTTTGTCCTAGTGATCTGCTCCTACAAGGTTATCCCTAATGCCTTTATCTTCCTGGCGTTGTCGAAGAAACCAAGAGGAAATTTCATGGTGGGAAGCGGAAAATCAGCACAAATAAAAGCGACGGTTAGCATAAAACGTAAAGATCACAAGATCGACACGGGGCTCTACCAATCTCCATGTTCCATCTCATGGAATAGTTGTAACCGCATGACAGAATGGAGGCCTCATTGGCTTTCACGAAGAACCATCGACACCTCCAGTCCTATATCTTCCTCTTTGTCCCGTCGATGACCTTATGCTGATTCTTGCAAGAGACGTAGAAGAACCACTTCTGATAGCTAACTTTGTCAATTATCCTAGGACTAAGACAAATCCTCATCATCTCCTCGAAGAACCTCCCGCAAACATCCACCCCTACTTCAGCGACCGAAACAAGTACCCCGACTAGCGTGCGAAATGTTGCGACCATATTCTGGGAAATAGCCATGTGCCGCCAAGCACAATACAAGATGAAGACCTTCGGGAGAGGGAACCACATATGCGTGTCAAGGAAGTAATCTTCAAAGATGGCGACGTAACCCTACGGAGGATGCCATGGCCTTTCCCGAGGACTCGGGATCCTGAACACCAGATTGGATTGTTGAAGCCGCACTCCCTCGCCATCCTAAAAAGTCGCGCTTTGTTCATAAAAGAAGCTCCCACTCCAGTTATTCTATCAACCTCTACAGACGGTGCTCCGGACGAACCCAGTTTGCCGCTCTGAAAGAACCCTCTTCCTCACGGTAAGCGGGAATAAGTCAACTGGATACTCTTTTGCCCCGATAACTTGATTCCCTTGCTTCATGGATAATGGAACAGGTCTACAGGATCCTCTGGAGGAGGGGGGTCTCGTTTTGTCTGCTGATTTTGATGACCCGCCGATTCCCCTGAAGACTCTTCCACTCCTCCTGCATGATCAGAGGACGTGCTGGTCATAGAGTCTAACCCCAGATTGGATTGGCAAGGCAAGGAGCGCTTAGAATCAGTGGATGCAGAAGCCGGATTTTTCTCTGACTCACCCAAAGAAGACTCGTTCCTCTGACTTGACGAGGCATCTCCAAAGGCACTAGTTACACTACCCAAGCTGGGATCCATCAAGTCACAAGCCATTGCAGAGGCGAGAACGTAAATTCAACAGAGAAACAGCAAGAGAGAGAGAACATAGAGAGAAGGGAGAGTAGAAAGTACCTTGAACAGAGATGCAGAGTGAAGAAAATGAAGAAACCAATGGGTATATATAGAGATGTGACCGGGAGCCAAAGCATCCCAGGTAAGCTAAACCGGGAGACGAATAGCTAGAGGAAGGATTGACCAGAAGACGAACCGGTAGCAAGACGAGTAACCGGATAACGACAGCTTCTCCTTGAATCTAACTTACCTCGAGATTGGCACCGATCTTTGCGGACTCTACCTCATCAATCCCATACGCGCCTCCAAAGAAGACGAGCCCCCTCTTAAAACGTCTTGGTCCATTAGGATATAAGACATATTATGTTCGAAAACCCGTAAACATACATGCCTCCTCGAACTAGGGGGACTTATTGTAGGATATGGGCCTTTCGCCCCAGACCCAACTGACCAAGCCCACCGCAAAAGCCCAATATCCGAGACCGTCTAGAAGAACCGACGAGGTAAGCAGATTCGCCGGCAGAACAGTGCGCCTAGTCCCCCTATAGTCCCGCAAACAGTGACCTATAGACTGATTCGCCTGATGAACAGGGTGCCTAGCCAACTACCCCGCGTAGTCGAATGATGACAGGAGAAGTAGTATAAATAGAGGGAGGGCCTCCACGAAGAAGGGGTTGGCATTTATCAAGAGAAGGAGTTTTAGAGAGAAGTTAGAAAGATAAAATTGATGACATGGAGTTGTTTGTAATCAATTAACTGCGTTGGATTTGTTGACGCGCCTAATACTCTTGTATTTATAATCATTCTTATCAAACACGAACCCAAATCCAGAGGGACCGACGATCCTAGATTCAAGAAGGTGTTAAAAGAGGGGGAATGTCATCGATCCCAAGGCTAAAATGAGGCAGGTCAATGCGGATGCAGCCCACGTGGAGGAGGTTATGCAATCAATTCAGTCATCGACCTCAATCATGATAGAAATCTAAAAATTACGTCCACATCTTCTGACATAAGTGGGGTCGAGAATGATGATACAAATGAGTAGGAGGATCAAATGCCCGCATAGCCAAAAGATTTACCATAGCATAGTACAATGCTTGCTGGTGATTTTGAAGTCCCAAAGGGACCCCCCAAATTATGTTTATCTCCTGTTATGTAGTTTTCCCCAACACTTTGAAATTTTAGTTTTGAAATTAATATGATCAGGCATTCTTGATTTTGGACTGAAAGTTGCCTCAAAACTTCATAATATAATTACATTTTACTAAATTTATTGAGCTTGTGCATCTTATTTAAGTAAACTTTGAACAACTCAGGTGATTTTATCCAACTTCCATTGTGATAAAGTGGGCGAGGTGGTTTCATTTGTTTTATATCATGATTTGAAGTTGGATTCAGTCTCAACGAGATTGCGAGACATTGGTGTGAGAATCTGGGCTCGAATTTTGAATGTGTATATAGTTAAACTGGATCGAGCATACCTTTGAATCAAATTGTTTTCGTATGATCATCACAATTGATCAAACGTAGATGTTTTAATTAGTATAACTTGCGTTGAGATAAAGATTTATTTGATGTTTTTATTAGTTTTATTGCAAGAGAGGGTATGCGAAGCATATATACTTCATATCGTCTCCCTTTTTCTGTTTTTTTTTTTTTTTGTTTTTACACATGGACTTGCTCGCAAGCTGCCTATGTACCCTCGCAAGGGATCAAATCGGGTCATAGTTTTCTGAAAGGGAGTATTACCTTTTGATGGTAATTTTCTTTTATGCTAGTGGTGAGTTTGCAAGTTTGATATCTCGATGAGCTTTGGCTAGGGGATTATTGCTTTACCTGTTTGCAAAGTCTCTACTCCGCCAGATAACATGCGCAGAAAACATGAACGAGCATATTTCTGACCTCTTCTTAATGTCATTATTCCTTTTGTTGTAGAAAACTTCACGCTTTAGTGTTATGTTGGGGGAACTGCTCTCATTACGTTGATCCATGGCTTTCTGAGTATTGCATTGTAGATCGCTGAATGGTTCATGACAGTGAATTCAACGGCCGTGTGTACTTCTGCTTATACTAGGAGCTTGATGGTGCCTAAGGCCATCACTGTTTTTCTTATGAAGCCAGTAAGGGACGTTGGTACCCCCTGGATCGTTGACTCATCAAAATCTATTTTTGTAGCGTCTAATTGAAAATTAGATCGACAAAGCTCTAGTGTCTACTAGGATTCTTGCCATTTTGCACTCGCCGGTCATGAGATCGATGATTAATGGGTCGAAGTGTGGAGTGTCCATGTCGGTTATGTCAAATACGTTGAATGATATGGGCTTGCTCCGCGTGGTTGGTTTTACTTGCCACTTTTGGGATGAGTCTGCTCGCCTCGAGTAAGCTTTGACAGATATGGACAAGCTAAGGAAATACTTCATATTTCCCATAATCATGTTTATCTGCTTCTTTGGAGGTGGTATCGCACTTGGTTGTTCATCCCTTTGGACCTTCTGTAGTTTTGTTTGTTGTGTAACTGCTAGCTTTTCTTGGGTATTATTTTATGCTTCTGGTGCAATTTTCCCCACTTCGCCCGCATTGTACTTTGCGAGCAATATGGATTTTATATATTTGAAACTATTCGTTGAGTGTACATACATTTGGTGATGGTCCCTTCTTTCTCTTGCTTTGATCTTTTACATTGGTTCCAAAGTCCTAGTTTAAATTGGATATGGTTATTTTTGTGGTTTCCCTTCTTGTGATGCCTACCATGCCCATTATGTGGAGTGGATTGGGGCATTCCTTGTTGTGCGGAACTGAATTTTTTGAACAATTCAGCCCAATCTTCTTCAATTCGAATAAATATTTTGGCTCGGTGAAGCACGTCATCAGTAGTGGCATGTGTGTCCAAGATCAGGTCCCCTCGAAACTTTGACTCGTACAAGACCACATTCTTTAGTGCATCTATAGTTGCAGTGTCGTTTACTATGACCCACGAGATGACTTCCTTAACTCGGCCAATGAAGCTATTTAGAGATTCATTTGATGATTAAGAGACTCCAGAGGTCGACATTTGATACTTTTTCAATCTTGATCAAGTAGTGGTTTCAAACAGAGCATAGTGAGATGATTAATGTTCTCAATTAAACTCCCAAGCAGTCTTGAGAACAGGTCAACGCGGATCTTGTTAGATGCTCGATAAAGAGTTGGCAATACTCTACATCCTTTTATTTTTCCGTGAATTGGGCTCGCTCCACAGATATCTAGAATGTCTTTATGTGAGTTCTCGGGTCACTCTGTCCTTCGTATGCGGGGATCTTCATTTTTCCTAGATTTTTCACATACATGTTGGTGATATGCATAGCGAAAGGTATGCGTTGAGTTTCCTCTATTAGTTTATCGATCTTGGGTGTCGAACTTGTCGCTTGATGTACTTCGATCTTATCTTCCTGAGTGCTTCAATGATTGTAGCCTTAAGTTCCAGCATCGAGTCTTGATTGCAGGATGTCTTTTATACCTCGTCAAGACTCACCTAGATGTTGCGGTTACCCAATAGATCTGGTTCACAGAGATAGTTGTTTGGGTTGGTTGTTTTATTCGCCCCCTCGGGGGATGTCTTATGGATCCGGTTCCGGTACAGGCAGGCCTGTACACGTCTGGCACGATAAGCTCGCAGTTACTTGGTTGTTCCCATGTGGTACTCTCGCGTAAGGCGGGGTACTGTAGGTTAACCTGTAAATTGGGAGATCGCCTGCTAGCATCCCGATGTTCTTTGTAGGCGGAGGGGTATGTTTTTCAATTGCCGCCACATCGGCGATTCTTTCGTTTAGACTGTTCAAGCTTTTTGCAGTTTGTTTCTTAACTCCAATTTCCTCAGGCGTCTTTCTTCTCGAGTCGCGACAAATTTTTTTGGCTTGCCTTCTCTTTTCACTTTTTTTTTCAGCTAGCAATTTAATTGCATCACAAATGGATTGGATGGTTTACATGCAGTAGCGAATCTAAAACCAAATACTGATGGATGCATAACATTAATATTTTTAATTTTTAGATGCAACATAGATAGATTCGTACTTTGGACGGCTAAAATTTCTTATAGTCTTTCATAAATTTTAATAAACATAAATATATTACTGAGTGTTTCCGTCGGATTTTGGCTTGATCTAATATCGTATCTTGTATTTCATCTTTTATTCCACCATGTTTGATCTATAAAACTCCAGTTGACAAAAAACAAATATTACTAGGTGCATTCACCCATAGGTTCTTCACTACATTCGTCCATGGTTGTGACGAGTCGAAGATCTGCCATAACGTGCTGGGTTTAGTTTGGAACTTTGCATTGGAAATTCTCAAGCTCCATACACACGTGCCAAATTGTAGACGGTGAATCCTACAATAGAACTTATATTAAATAAAATGGGAGTTCTTAAGATTTTATTTATTATTTTCTCAAACTAAAGATTGAAAAGTTGTAAGTAAACCGACAACAAAGTAATAAAAAGGTTTTAAAATTTCTAAGAAGAATATGTTGTATTGAACTGATGAGTATTAAGAGTATTGATTAGAAGCTTGGATGCCTCTTTAGGTTACTCTCTATTTCTATTTATACTAGTACACGTGTTAAAAGTTTGCTACATCCTTTAATTTTCGGATAACTATATCCTTAAATATTGGGCAAACTTGTCATAGTCATTTCAAGAGATGACTTAGTTAATCCATTTTCATTTTGTTCAGCTTGGCGAAGTTTCGCTAGTCACTCCTGTTCTTTGGCTATTCACGCTCTTCAATTTGTTTGAACATTTTCTTTAAGCTTAATGGACGGAAATCAATCTACTAAATTTAGAGAATGTATATCTAAAATCCGATATTAACAAATATGTTTATTTTAAAATTTAAATTGATTATTATATGTGCATGCATAATAATTTAAAAATATATTAACATATATTAGTAGAGACACTAAAAAGAGTTAGGTATCTATTATATATAAAAAAGTTTTGTACCTCACAAGAGGTTGACACATCAGCTTCCATATTTGTGATTACTCCGCTTCCTTTTAATTTAGAACGAGAATTTGTATCTCAAGCTGACCCATCAACTCCTTTCTACGTGACACATCAGTCTAAGAAAATAACATAAAAATTAAGTTAAACCAATTAATAATATAGGTCAATTCTCTCTTTCTAATCGGTTAAAGAGAATTAAAATTTTCATGCCAATTCCAAAGCGTTCTTCAATAATTATACAGTTGGATTTTGTGTTTGTGGTGGTGCAACATGTTTTTTTATTTCTTAATGGACTTTTAAAAATTTGGGCTTTCAATCGATCTTTTATCCAATGAATTTTTGAGAACATTTTTTATATGTATAACCCAAATTACCTACGTTTTCATCCTAAGTTACAAATCTATTATTTTCTCTCAATAAACCATTGTGACGTTTCTCTAATTCTCTAACCATTGTGACGTTTTGTGATTAGCTTCTTCTTCCATTCAATTACCGAATCTATGGGTATAAAAGAGACTCATGTCCTTGAGTCATTCACACTACTTATTTCTGAGTGCAAGATTTATTAGGTATCTTATTTGATCTTTTTCCTCCACTATTGTTTCATTATATATATATATATATATATATATATATATATTGATAATATATATTGATATATTAATTGTTCAGTGATCATAATTTCACATATAAATGTTTGTTGGAGCTTGAGATGGTTTAGTCAACAATTGAAATCCAATAATTAACCGAAATCCTTTCACGGAGCAAGAAGAGGAAAGGCTTTTAGTGTTTCATCGGATCCATGGGAACATATGTTCAGTCATCGCTAGATTTTTCGCTGGTCGAACCGATAACGCCGTTAAAAACCATCGGCATGCTATCATGGCTTGTCGTGGCGAAAAATGGTCTAAGATGCATCCACGTGGAATTGCCCATAGTCGTTCGGTGCAAGCGAGTACAAACGATTGCGGTAAGAAGAGACATATATTAGAAACGACAATCGCTATGAATTTATCCATATCAATTCACGCATATTAATCATTTTCAATTCCTCAGAGTTTTTGGCTGAAAAGATCGGCGGGTTTCAGAATAATCATATGAATGATCTTCGGAATAATCATATGAATGATTTATGCAGTGAAGGTAATTAGATTAAATATGGGTTAATTTGTTTGTTTATGTAGTTAGCTAGAGTATAAACATAAAAATGTATGTCTATACGTATATAATACATTTTTAGGTGATTATATATAGGAATATACAGATTTCAAACATGTATAATATAATCATTAAGTAATTAAAATTTACATTCGTTTTTTATATGTGCAAGTAGGGGTGCCTTCGCAGTGATCTTTTTCAAGAAACTTTATATAGATTAGAAGAGCTGAAATCATTTTATTCATTTTAATGAGAAAAGTTATAAAGGATCTTAAAATAGTTAGAAAGGAACATGATTTTCACATTTACATGTGCATATACATATGCACTATGTTGCACGAAGAATTTTGTTAGGTGGCGTTTCCCGTACCAGCAACATATCGGGGGCTGGGATGGTGTGGGAACAGCTCGGAAACGTCCCTCAAACGTTTCGATCACAACCAGAGACGGCAACGGGTTAGGGGACGTTTCTGAAACGTTTCCAGTCTTCAAAATTTTTTTTTTTTAGCCTATTTTTTCAAAAATATATAAAACACAAGAAATATGAAAAGATATAAGTTTTTAATAGGGTTTTAAAAGTTTATTCGTCGTGACCTTTTGCTATCTCTTTCGTAGCTTTCTCACTTTAACTTTGAGAAACTCAACTTAGCTTTCAAGTGAATTGTTTTACTTATATTTAAAGATTTTCTTTTCTTTTTACAACCTATGAATACGATAGATATTTTATTATGTTATTAATACTATGCCATCCCCGTATCTACAATTTTTAGTTTTGTCGTTTCCCTTTCTCGTTCCAATTTTCGTTCTCAATTCCCATCTCGGTACAACATAGAATATGCATACACTTGCTGATGGGTATAAGTATGTGATAGTAAGGCTTCTATATAAACTAACTTTTGGACATATATCGATCATTTGGTCAGGAGGAATTGGCCAAACAACAAGACCGATAAAATTCTTCAAGTTCTCCAAGTAAAGTCTAATTCAAAGAAAGTGGAAATGGTAGCGATTTCAAGAAAAGACGATATAGAAGATGTCTATCAAGGCAACCTAAATCAAAACTAGAAGTTTGCCCTCTTTTTGACTTTTTGTCTGTTGGAAACTCTGCTTCTAGAAGTCTATGCTAACTAGAAGTAATAATGGTTCCAACCAAACTGTATTTGGTACCAATTCGATCGATGTAAATTTAAGCATAGAAAAAGATAAATGCTTCTAGACCTTTATCACAACATTATGCAATGAACTTCTGGTCAAATTTCATACAAATTTGTCATTTTGATAAATCCAAGCATAGGGCACAAAAATTATCTTTGCCAAATATTATTATGTAGTACATGTAAGTTGAAAACTATTACTTATCACACGGAAATAGTGTGTTTTCATCTATTGTCATAATGCATATTTTGTTATGTCGTTATGCATATTTTCACCAATTATAATAGAAGAAGAAAATATATAATTGTGATATATGAACAAGAAATGCAGTTAAAATATTCACTTCTTCAATAAATTGCTTACTCAAAATCTCAAAATAAAATTGAATTTTTCTTTGGTTTGTTTTTATCATTTTAAAATTGTCGGAAGACTAAGAAAATGAAAAAAAGTATCTCTTATTGAGAGAGAACATAAATTGATAACCGGGACTTCTAGCTCTGGTGGTAAAGAGTTCACAACTGTGAGTTCCGCCACCTAGGTTCGAATTATGGCCATCGTCAATTAACATGGGGTGAATTTCGGCGGCCCTCCTGGATACCCTTGGCGACTGCGGACGCTTTGGACCTAGTCGGAATCCTTCGGAGCTCCGGATACCAGGGTTATAAAAAAAGAACATAAACTAATTCTTTACAAAAGAGCAAAAATTCAACGAAGAAATCCGCAAGAAAAGTCCAAAAAAACTAATCGAATTCAACTACTGTTTTTAAAAATAAATGTTACATTAAAAATTTCTATTATATAACACCATTTAAATTATTATGTTAGAGAATTTGACTTTTAAGTGTGAATTTATAATTTTTGATAATTTTGATATTAAATTGAAAATTCTCATATAATTGGACACATTTAAAGAAACATACAAATTAGTTCTAAGATATTTAGGCACACTTTAACAATAACAAATTCGGGTTGTTATATTTTCGACACTCAAATGCCATAAATCAATGTTGATTATTACTAGATCGACGCAATAGTTAAGTCAAATGTCACAATGTCAATAACCAATATTTTAAAATGAATTATTGTTCACGCAATTGCACGGGTTTAACTATGAATCGACTAACGCAATAGATCAACCAAATATTCTCACTTCGCAAAGCAATTTTTGAAAATAAAATTTTGTGTAAGGTTAAAATGATACATAATTGTTCGCGCGAATGCGCTGGTTTAATTTCTAGTTAAGATAAACACCTAAATCCATTTTCACATATTTATGAGTATCTTCTTCTTTTTTCTCTCATAATTTTTCTTCCTTTCAAGGTAAAGCCTCTTCAATCCTCCTCATATTAGTTCATTTCGAAGTGTGGGTTTTCTTGTATCCAATTGTAGTTTTTATACAAGATTTGATACATGATAAAAGTATGAGATCGATAACCCACAGAGTTTAGCATGTAAATTCTAAATTAATTAGGTATCATATTCGAACTTTTTCATCTTAATAATTAATTCTAATATATATTATAGTTTTTCAATTCCTCCGATGTATTAAGACCCAACCAATCTCTGCTTTGCTTCTCCTATGCCGACTGATGCGTTACAATTTTCACAGTAATATCGATCTTGAGGTGTTTGTTAGGACTGACTGGCTGGATTCGTATTTGCAGATAACAACTAAGTTTTTTTTTAGGTGGTTCAAGTTAAATGTAATTTGGGAAGAAGAAACCTTAATTTTGGGAAGAGAATGAATTTTCAGCTGTAGTATCCTTGATTATTCAGGGTTTTACCAATATCAAGGAGAATCTCAAGAATGTATTTAAGGAATCAGATTCTTACGGTTGTATCTTCACTGTTTAGTTAAGACTAGTTTTTTTATTCTTCTGTTTGCTGCATTTTCATTGTATATTTTGCTCTTTATAGTTACACAGAGTTAGAAATAAGTGTGCCAGATATCAGGATTATGGGACTACGCGCGGAGAACTTGGGAATTGAGAGTGTCTTGGTAGATGAGGAACCCACTGTGTTTTAGTACTATCCTCACAATCAATACTCTGAGTCCGAGAGTAACTCGAACTTAGTCTCAGACCTTGCTTCTGCAGCCATGGAATATGTTAGGGTTCTTAAGAGAGAAGACGCTGCAAATTTACTGATCAATTGTTGCAATCCCCTCTAAGGATTTATATGAACATCTAGATAACGTCACTTTAGAGAATGGCTCACAATCATTTGGAGAGGCAAAAAAGTATTGTTCTGGTTCTCTTCGCCTATCAAATAAGATGTAACGAACTTAGAATTACACGACCTTCCTTTAAATGGTTTGAATAATATAAGCAATATGGTTATACGTAGGATTCAACTATGCTATGTTATTCCTCAATGACCTTTATTGATTTTGTGGACCAACGATAACACCTTCCAGGTTCTCTGTTCTTGTACTTGATCGATGCTAAATATGAAGTTACCATATCGGTAGCTGAAATAAAAAGAACTGCAATTAACATTGTAGCTATTGGTGATTTTTTGTTTCTTGATTCTCATGTGTTGCTAGGAATTACAAGTGTGAGGTATTTTCTGTTTAACTATCAGTGTATGCTCATATGGTGCAAAATGTTAAATTGATTCCAGTTAACTACTGGATAAAGAATATAGAGTCAGGAATTTGTTTTGATGAGAACATTGTGCATACCATCAATCACATTATAAAAAAATTATTCAAATAACTTATTCACAATTAAAAATAACCATATGTAACCATAGAACAATTGAAATTAAAAAATATAAAACACACAAAATTAGCAATAATTTCAAAAATATATACTAAAATATATATCCGCGTGTAGACACGTGATTGAGGTATTGATTGACTATTTTCTATTTTTCGTGAGAGCTGTATCACATTGTTGTATATAATCAATTTTTTGTTTCTTTCTCTAGTTATCAGCTATATGACCTTCATTGGGTTACAATTACTTGAAAGAGCAAAATAAAACTGATATTATTAGAAACTAGAGTAAAATAAAACCATTTACATGAACTTTAAAGTAACAGCATATAAGCAAATGCTTACCGTAGATGATAATGATCTACATACCAGTACATTTCACCAACCCATTAATGTTCTTCTCACTTTATTAGCTATCTGATCCCTAGCAGACGCACTACCGAACTGAAACAAACAGTTTTCATCCAGAAGAAATCTGTAAACTTCCCATTCTCGGTCACTAGCCGTGTATCTTCTTATTTCAGCCTGAGACAGAATCAAAAGACAACACAGTTCAGTCACTATTAATTCATGGACTTTTGTTGATATATTTGTTTCTTACAGAGAAAACGCATATCCCAAGCACTTTTAGTGAAAGTGTGACGTCATAGAATACTCTTGGCCTGCCTTTCCCGGATAGCTCAACTGGATTAGCAACCAAAAGTTCAGTATCTGGCCCTCTATTTGTTATTATCACTCGTAAAGGATGAAGCATTTCAGCTTTAAGACGCGAACATAGAGAAGTTTGTTTATCAGGATCCAAAATCTTCTTCCCATCTTTCAGCTGAATAAATAGCTCTAGATCTCTATGACCTGGGATTTGAGGAGAGAACCTGCCATAAGAAATCTGCAGAAATAGTATCACAAATCAAAGAAAGGCAATCTACTAATATCTTGAAATCAGCATGATGGGTTTGCCATTACCTTAATGTCAAAGTCTTTCAAGAAACTTAATACATCATAGAGAAGGCCTCTGTGATCAACACAACGTATTTGGAGTAGTGTGTGAGCCGGGCTTAAGCAGTTGTCAACTGTAACAGTGGAATTCTTCAGCTTTGTCATATCGTGGCTAAGAACCTGTGCCGCGGTTTGCTTCCTCGGAAATCTCAGACATAAAAAGTTCTTCAGCCACAGCTGGAGATAGAGATGGAATATTCTGATGAAAATCATACTCAGGACCAGCCAACTGGAGTTCACAACTTATGCACAATTCTCCCAAGACAGAACGAAGCTGCTCTAGTGTCTTGTCTTGGCGCTCTTTCATGTGTAAGAGATCCCTGTAAGAAATTGGTAAACAACACTACACTTACATTCATACTAGATTCAAAACATAACGAACTCTTATTAGCAGGTTGTCCTGTCAATAACTCACATAGTATCTGTTATGAAGAAAAGGTCCAGAACACTCCCATCTGGTGTTGTAGTGACCTTCACGGTTTGAATTGAGAGCTCAAGTTCAGTTAGTACTTGAGTAACATCTGCAAATTCTCACACATTCAACAAGATACAAACCATAATCTGAAAGATAAGATACATAAACAATAATATGTACCGTGTAAGAGCCCTTTGCGGTCAACGCAAAAGAACTTCAACAAGTAAACAGGGGTTGATGCAGGACAAGGAGAGATCATATTGAGCACAAAGTAGGTAGAGAAAGAAGGGCATACAGATATAAGTTGGTTCTTCAAATGTGACCATCTCAACTTAAGAGAATCATAATGAGGAACAACCCACAATACTATGTAGCACCATACTCCATCAGTTGAAACATCTACAAGAACAAACAATACAGATTCATCTCTCCAGACCTTGTACTGGATCGCCTAAAACTACGTATCGAGGATGATTGTGCATATAGTAATCATTCCACAGAAATTTTGAACGGCTAAAGAGGCCATTTAGGGAAGAATCTAACCTCCTTTGGTAATATAAAGCCCGAAATCGAGGATGATTCTGCATATATCACATCCTAAACCGGACTTGTCCGGACAATTCACGGTGATAACATACGCCTCACCCGCCTTCTTGCCCTTTTCTATCACGACGGCGTCTTGGCTTTGCGGAGCTCTCATCCCTCGAGTTCCGGTCAAATTCACAGCGACTGCATAAGGAAGACTAAGAGCTACGCCTCGAGCCTTCGTATTGTCTCTAGAAGATAAGAAGAGTATTTTTCAAAATAATTTATGTTCGATAAATTGAGTATGCACACTAGTCATTATTTTAGCCAATGATGATCGTTGAAAGTATTTCAACTAAACCGATCTGGTTATTTCACTAAACCAAGACGTTTAATAACATTTTTTTGAAAAAATTATTAATTTGTTTTCTACTAAATCCTATTATTTATTTAAACTAGTCAAAAGAGGTAAAAGATTCTCAAAAATACCACAAAATATTTANATACTCTCTTTCTTTTTTTTTTTTTTTTTTTTATCGGCAATACTCTCTTACTTTATTCTAAAAATACCATAATTTTTTCATATATACTACAAAATTATTTTTATTCCAAAAATACCATAATTTGAAATAACTTTAAATGATCAAATTTAAACTCTAACGCGCTCCCCCCTCCAAAACACTACTAAACTAAACCTTAAATTTTATTTCGTGAAATAAACCCCCAAAAAAAATTACAAAAACCTTTAAATTCACTTTTAATGTTTTTGGTATATCTGAAAAAAACAGTTTAATGGTTTTTGTAAAACTTTTGAGAGTGTGTGGAATTTTTAGAATTTGAACATCTTTTAGTGATTTTCTAAGAATTCCTCAAAGTTTAAAATTTATTCCTAATGTGGATACCGTATCTAGATACTTCATCCAGATACGGTGTTTTAGATGCAATATCCAAATGATGTTTGTTTTTGTTTTTGACTTTTATATCTAGCTACTGAATCTAGATACAATTATGTTTGTTTGTGTATTTGAATTACTATCGAGATAAAGTTTAATTACTAAATTAACTAAATTACAAAAATGACATAACTTTATGATATATATATATATATAT